>JAWWMK010039460.1:0-12064 GCA_035047105.1 Galeopsomyia nigrocyanea
GGTGAAAATGAATAAGAGGAAAATCTCCTTTCATATAGCACTTCAAGGAAGCACTCCGCCAATGCAGTTGGCAGCGTGTTTTTTTTACAACGAAGGATTTTATCTTAATATTAATTGTACTTATATGTTGGTAAGGTACTTAGTTTTACTTATATGTTGGTAAGTTCTTTCTCTTTTGCCGCGCGAAAATGTTAAAGTGGTATAGTGTGTTGACATATTTTAAAAGAAATCAAAGGAAATTATCAATTTCGAAAATTTAATTATTTTTTGAAATATTGTGAGTTCTTGTAAAACTGTGTATGCGTGAATATTGAATCACGCTAAAGAGTCACGAATATTTGAGTTTTCGTAGAACGAAGTAATTTAATGCGTTGAGCTATGGTAATCAATTTCAAATTATCAGTGGCTGTTTTGCAAAAATGGAAATTTATTGAAATTGCATGCAAGTGTTTTTAGTATAAATTAGAAGAACAATCGTAATATTTAGTAATAAGTGGTGTAGAATATCTTACTGGTTAAATGAAAATGATTTTAAAATATTTAATTCTGATAATCTGCGTGACGATTTCGTCAAGTGTGGCTCTCCCTGGTTTGGGTAATATTATTAGTAGCTGAAAAATACTTGCTAGAATACTACATAAAAATCGTTTGTTAGCAACAGCTCAATGAATTACAGATTACCTCAAGGATTGCGGTGCTTATTCAGAATGGATGAACTGCTACGATGATTGCGTAACAGGTAAATAACTTGCTACCTTAAAAGTAGTATTAGTGAAATACGTTCGAGAATAGTCAAAAGTTTTATCCAAACTTGCACATTTCAAATAATCTTTAGGATATCTCTACAACATACCCGACAGCGTCATAGAAGATTACGAAGAAAAAGGAATCGATGCCGAAGAAGCCCTCGAAGGTAAACTAAAAGCGCATTGCGATGGTCCATGCGCAGGTGTATTGGCAAATTATGATCCATGGAAGCTACCGGAGAGTCCCAAGTTTACTACAGATAAGGATAAATGTTACCGAAGCTGTTATTGTAAGTTACAATGCAATCGAAGCTTTTGATAAATCTTAAGAAAACGTACAATTTTCAAGAATTTTTGTGTTTACGATCTATAGGTTCGAATAGCCCGGAAGGAATTTATAACTGCGTCGATTTGTGTGACAACAAATGAAGAAATTCCAATGTTTAACTTGCCTATGTATGTTATAGCCAATAAAAATTAGCTAAACAGTATAATGAATTCTGTATTTTTTAATTTCTTTTTTAAATTATAAATCCCCAGTACATTTCCAGTTAATGTTACGATAGAGTTATCTATTATAATTATATTGGTTGTATCCGCTAATATTCCAATGTTTTATTGTCAGATTTATGATTCCCCTGATAAAATCTACCTCTTTCTTTATATAGCTCTATACGTTTTTTTTTTTCACGTGCATTATCCGTATTGCTTTTAACGTGCATTACAGTAGCTTATCTTTATTTTATGCGTGACTCGTCAGTTGAAAGAAAATTTTCACACATACGCGCGCGCAGCACATAGCACAAAACTTGAGTATGAGTCAGAGTGTCTAGAAATAAGTTGAAGCCAAAACGGTTTAGAAGGAGCAGAAACTTGCACAGACGTCTATTGTTCAATTCGCTCGTACGACAGGCGGCGGAACGGTGCAGAAACTCGAAAAGTATAAAGTTTCGGTAAAGACAGAAAATTGAAATTGAATCGTTTCGAGCGACAGGCGTATAGCTGCGCGTGCAAGCTCGAGATTTTAATAAACTTTTCCCACTGCATGTACAGTTGTGTGCGTATAATATATAATGCAAGTACATAATATATAGGAAGAACCGTAAGTTTCGGAAAGCCATTCACTACACTATGTAGACTATGCGAAGAGTAGAGCCGGCGTTGGTCCTTTGTGATGCTTCAATTTACATTTCTCTTCCTGCCGATCCCTCTCTCTCTCTCTCTACTTTTGCAGTCAGTGTTTCTTCTGGCAGCGAGCTGCGAAACTCGTTGTTTTAGCCAACGAGGAGTGTATAGGTAGTAGGTACTATGGATTCCGAGAGCGAGCGAAGTACGCCGGAGGACATGCATATGAGCTTCTTCTTCAGCTGAAATCGCGAGGAGGTGCGAGGCGCAGATAAGTGCCCGCGGCTGCGGCAGCGAGTTTCCGTTCGCTCTCTCTGCAGCCCTATTAATATTAAATCGTTCGACTACTCGGCCCAGCTTCCATGAATATATCGAGAGGGAGAGGTACTGCTAAATTCACGCTAATAGCCCTGGGCTCCTCTTCTCTTCTCCATTCCTTTCCAAGTGCGACTCGCTCTCTCACTCTCTACCCATGTGCCATTTAGTTGTTCCCGTTATCGCGCTGCACTCCCGCTAATAACTTTTGTCTGCGACATTTTCCTATTGCCTTGTACATGCATTAAACAAGCGCACCTGCACAAATCCGATGCTCACACTACAAAAAAAAGTTCTTAAATTAAGTAGGTTTGTTCTTAAAATAAGTATGCAGTAATTTTAAGAACTCGCTCGTTTTCAACTAAGGAGCTGTAAAAATGATCTGAAAATTAATAGGTTTTGTCACTTAGGTCAACAAGTGTTCGGTAAAAAAAGATTGAGCCTTATAATTATAATTAAGCAAGATAAAAACGAAAAATAAAAAAGTTCTTAAATTTCCTGCATACTTAAAATAAGAACTTTTTTTTGTAGTGCAGAGTCGATATAACCACATCGCCAAGTAGGAAGTACATTAAGCGACACGTATCAAGTGAATTCGTGCAGCTCAGGCAGAAAAACAAAATAAACACAAGCAACAAGTCACAGAGAGAAAGAGAGAGAGAGCTGCTGCAGCGCGCGTCCGGGGAATTTCATTGCTTATCGCGCGCGCGCTGCGCTTGGAATCCCCTCTGGGGAGTTGCTGTCGAGAAAAAGAGCAAAAAAAAAAAAGTGAAAAGAAAAAGCCAGAGCTTCTTTAACAATTTGTTTCGCAAAGTAAGCGCTGCCCATTCGTATCTGTCGCTGGCCTACTTATTAGCTGCATTAGTCAGACCACTTGCTCCTTGCTCGAGCGAGTCTTATCTCTTTCAAATACATATATTGTCGAAGCATCGTACAATATTTTCGACGCGAGTATTTTTTAATGATTATCCAATATTAAAGAAGACGTGCTCGTTAGCGCCGATTGAGAGATAGGTCAAACTTAAAAAAAAATGTAAATATTGGAGTTTGAAGTGAGGTTTAACAAGCGACGAGGCGGCAGATTTAATGGGCTCCTTAACGCTCGCTCGCTCGTCTTATTAAGACACCAGGCATAGCCGAAGCAGCGCTGCCGAGATATAGCTTGACACTTGTTGCGATGAATGACTTTAAAATCCACTCGCTCGAGTGTGCCGCGCTGTTGCTGCTGCTGTGCCGACTAATCTCGATTGGGAATCTTATAAATTGTGTCGGATTTGACCGATCGCTCTCTCTCCTCTCTCTCTCTCTCGCTCTCTCCAACTCTTTTGTTCAAACTGGTTTCGCTTTTTACAGCCAGGTGAAATGAAGCTCTGACATATCCAGATTAATTTCATCGCTCCTCGGATTAAGCTTCCTATTTCTTTTTACACCAAATATATATGTTTCACTGTCGTCTCGGATAAATCAATTACAAGCTACAAATTGACCTTTTCAAAAAAAAAAGGAGATCGCATGTAACTCAAAAGATAATTAAGGGTAGCAGCGACTACACAGCTACCAAGACGCGCTGTGGGAGCTTTTTCTTTTTCGAGAATTGAAAATTAATGCAGCGTCTGATCCATCCGCGAGAGGGCAAATAGCTATACGCGGCTTTCCGGAATTCAATTTCCGGCGCTACTATACTGGTTCCTCTCGTTGCCTGGCGCTAATTGCATATCATAATCGCAGTCCTCGAGTCCGCATAAATGCACACTCCTCGCGCAGATAGCAGCAGCACTCTATTCTACCGCCAGCAACAGCAGCAGCAGCCGGAGAAACAACATTCCCATGGGCACGCACTCTATATGCACTACTCCGTACACATAGGTATACATATAGCTGCCGTGCTGGCATTCTCATTTGGTCGACGTCCAATGAATCCTTCCTCTCCTCATTACGCATCCGGCGCTGCCAACCTCCGCCGCCGCGGAAACACGCCTCCGAATGGAGAAAATGTATTAACACTTTCATTAAAAGCACCCGCGCCGCACACACCGCTGCGATATGCGTAAATACAGTGAAATATGAAGGTGCAATCAAGGACGACGGTGCGACCAGGTCAAGCAAAAAAAGAAAGCATCATGATGATTTGCGAGAGCGCACTCGTTATAAAGTTCATTCGTCCTGCGGCGAGAGAAGCAGATAGTATAAGAATAGTCAATCGCGGGACAAAAATAGCCTCGATACATCGCATCGAGTATATTGAATTGAGCAAGAGGGTTTTCAAGCTGTTTGTTGCCGTTCGCGAGCAACGGAACAAACGACTCGAGTGTGTATATATATATATATATAGTATACAGAGACGAGCGCTCTGTAATTTGAGTTTGTGCGGTACACACTCACACACGTACACATCGAGCATCTCATCCTTTCTCGTGAGTCTCTGCGATGCACAAAGAGCCAAGTCTCTCTCTCTCTCTCTCTTTTTCTCTGTATAGCTGTGGCGAACAGGTGGTATGCGGCTGCTGCTGCTGCTGCTGCTAGCGGCGTTTAGAGGTAGAGTCCCCCTTAACGCGAGCCAGGATCAAATTGTTAAGGCGCCGCCGTTGCGCTAACGAACCGCGTGCAATCATAGACGAGAGAGAGAGAGAGAGAGAGAGAGAGAGAGAGAGAGAGACAAAAAACAACCACTGACAATGACAAATATGCACGCGAGCTGTAGCAGCAGCAGCAGCAGCAGTAACGCATTACACGACGCCTGCAACTACAGCGTAGGTGTGAATGTGACTCTCTCTCTCTTTCTCTTTTATTCACTGCACGTGTGCAATAGAGCCGCGTTCGTTACTTCGTGATAAGCCCAGCCAGCCTCCTGCAGTCGTTTCGACGGATATTATTTCCGACAAAACTCGCTGCCGAGCATTTTGTTTGATTAAAAGGACAGCGGAGCAAGCGCGTAATTGAAAAGCTCCAGTCGACGGTCCGCGCGCGAGAGAGAGAACTTGCTGACAGTTTCCTAGCTCTCCTATTGTCGATTTTCAGATTAATTGTCCAACCTACTACTGTCTAACGACTTTACTCACCGCTCGAGGTACTTTACAATCGCAACTTGTTGTTTTCCGTCCTTGTTTTTTTCTCTCTCATTCGCCGGTGCAATCACTCGCGAGCATTCGCACTTACGCAATATACTTATCTATTAAAATAGAGTATACTGTTATCATCACGATGGCTTATGTTGTAGATTTTATAGCCCTTCCTGCGCGTGAAATATGGGCAATGTCAAAGTACACCGCTGATCATCCTATAAAGAAATAACGGACCGGCCCCCCATCGGAAGAATGCGTTTTCTAATTTATAGCGCACCTTCGGAATTGGCCATTGCTATATACGACTAGATGAGAGAAGCGAGATTGACCTTTGCAACTACCATGCGTTCATCATATAACCATGCACCGCGAAGAGTAGTTTTCTCGCAATTCGATTCGAGTTTTCTCGACTATACTCGTAATTCCTCGCCGAGAATGAAAAAAAAATAAATAAATAAATAAAAAGCTCGTATATGACTGACAGACGAGTAACGAAGTTTTAAGTACTCACGCTTGTGTTGCGGTGATGAGGATTATCATTCATTCTCGGCAAACGACTTACCTGCAACGGAAAATAATGGTAAACGATTATAAATACGGAAACGTTTGTGATGCAGAAAAAAAAGTAGTAGTAAAAAAAAATAAATGGCAATCGACTATATCTCGATTATTGGAAGTTTCAAGAAGCAAAGTTCATTGCAGCGCGCGGTCTCGAGGGAAATTTCCTTAGCCCGAAAAACTTTGTTCCCTTTGACACGACTACTAATGGATATCTGACCATTGGAGCGATAAGATAATGGAAAGAATAGAAAGGTTTCACGGTGCGGGAGCGGACATCACTCAAGACACAAAATTGCTTTTAAGGTGTCCCAACGTAACTTCGGCAAAGACAAAAATTGTGTATTTATTTTTTATTTTCAGCTTCAGTAGTGATTTCATTGCAAGAAAATCTAAGGTATTTTGATTTAGTTTTAAACGTACAGCACAATCGTATACTTGCTAATTATAAATTTTCGAATGACTTTGCAAGGAATGAAGTAACTATCAGTGATATCTAACGAACAGAAAATGAATTCAAATTAAAGCTCAGTAATATCCTCATTATTCTTGCAACCCGGCATCATAGTAAGAAAAACTTAATTTTGCCCAGTTGCTGCGCTCATAATTACGCTAATTTGAACTACAGCCGTGCACCGTAGCTCGAAGAGCATCGAACAAAAAAAAAACTTGAAGAGGATTTTCTCCTCGCTAATGATGTAAAAATGTAAATATACAAAGTGTGACGAAGCTGCGTATATAATGTAAGTACGTATATCATCATCGTGTGTGTGTGAGGTCCACGAACGAAACGAGCCAAAATCTCGCGAAGATCATGCGCCTCGTAAGAGGTACAACAACGAGGTCGCAACGAGAAACAAAAAAAAAAGAGGAAAGAAGAAAAGCCAAGTAGCAGGACGGGGAACAAAGAGGAGTGCCGACTGGCTGTCGTCATGAAGGCCTCTTTTTCAGCGACGACGGGCATTAGCGATCATGAATCAAAATGTGCCATGCTGTATTGTCGCGCAAGCGAGCAACACCAAAAAGCGGCGGCCTGCTTTCGCTGGACGACGACGTCCAGGTATGCAGTGGCCACTATATGGCAGCTCTTTCACTTGCAGCGTAAATTAGTCGTGGAACGAGGATCGGCATTGTATACTCGCACGCCCTTCTGCAAGGCTTAAAAAGCCTGATTACCGCTCTCGAAAATTTCCAACACGGCAAAACATCGCTTTGTTAGCGAGTATAGCAGGCGTAACAAACTTTAAATTGTCGTACTATACGTACGGTCGCCGGCGCGGCTTCAGGTCGAGAGAGAAGGAAGGAAAAAAAAATTGAGTAAATCGCCTCCGTTTCTCGTGTCCGCTGCTGCACTTTGCGCCACTGTAAAGTCGAGCTCTGCGCTCATGCTGGCAACCATTTCAACCGAGGAATTAGCTCTCTTCTCCTCATTCTCGGGTTTTTTCTAATTGGGGACGATTTTTCCTCGATATATAGCTTGAGACTTTCCTCGGGGGGAAAGAAAACTAGTTAACTCTCGAATCGAAATTCTTGGAAATCCTTTCAGCGAAAATTAAAGAAAAACAACGGAGCGCCAAGAGTGTTCGTCGACTATTAAAAAATTCTGCTTTCATATTTATCGTTTCCAAGAACACTCGAGCGAAGGAGGGTGAAAATTGAAGCATCAAAAGTTTGATGAAAATCCTCAAAGTTAAACTCCGCAAGTAAAATCCGCGCGTTGAAAGTTTCGTTGAAATTTCCGCGAGGAAGAAAAAAAAATTTTTCCCTTCCAATAAAGGAAAGATTGATTTTGTTCGTTCGAAAGTTCAGTCGTCGGGAAATGAATTTTCGACCGCGCAAACATTGAAATTGATCGAAGGTAAAGAGGCATATAGCGCAAGCACGGCTGAATGGCAGGTCATGTCCTGCGGCATGTTGCTCGCTTGTCCGCATTTTCCGCTGAATGCGGTTGCACACTTCTCGCAGTATGTGTGTGCGCTCGGTAGCCGTACAAGAGAGCGGAGTGCTCGTCTCTCTCTCTCTCTCTACCTCTTTCTCTTTGTCCCGCGTGGCCGTGTCTTCCCACGACGGGTTATTACGACTTCCTGGGCGTTGCGCGCGGGGAATGACGGATAAAGCATGCGAGAAACTGCACAGCGAGTGAGCCACTTGAGACGCGCGCGCTATCTTCTCTCGCGAAAGCGTCAAATACTCCAGCTGTATACAGTAGCGAGCGGAGAGACAAATTATAAAGCTTGATCTAAAGCGACAATTGCCACTGAGAAATGCACTGGACTTTTCCCAACAATCAAATCGTTTTGTCCGAGAGTGCCGGAGACCGAGGAGCTATCCGCTCGCTCCTAACGGTTTGCTATTTTAATTGACTTTCGCGGCCAATTAATTAGCCGATCCTTGGATGCCAGTCGCTTGTTCCTCTATGTACCTGCCTCTCGACAGCTACTTCGACGGACAGACTTCGTTTTATTAACTAAGCCCTATCAATATCACTCATCGGACTTGCTATTCCAGTGAAGTACTTCACACGAATCTCATTCTATTTTTTCGTTCCATCAATTCGTTCGACTTTTCTTTCACCCTGCCACGATAAATTGAGCTCCACACACTAATTACATGCTAATAACGCGCTACACTTCTTTTTTTTTAATTAACGTAAACTATGCCAGAGAGAATGTATTGTGCATATTCTTTGTTATTTTATCAATCGAGTACAGATTTCACTGTCTAATATTCATGCATATCATTTTTTCTTTCCTCATTAAGCGCATCCGAAATCCGTTCCTATCGTCAATTAGAAAGTTGAAAATTAACGCGATGCTGTATATCGTATTCTGCGCCAAATTCCAAAGATTGTCTTCCGATTTAGTGTGCATTCAAGCGTCGCGTGCTTTTGGCTACGGTATTTCATCGCGACATCGGTGCTTTAGCTGTTTGTAAAGAACTGCAATTTCGCGCAATATCCATAATAAGAAAAATACAGTGCCCTAGGTAGTTTTAGCTGGTTTTTTTTTCCCAAGTGTAAAATGAAGTACCACAAACAAAGCACGAAAGCAACACCAAAAAAACTGGCAAGTCTCGTCGTTGAGTAGTAGTTGGCAAAAAGCTCACGAAAAGACGACGAATGGGGGAGAGGCTGGTCGTCGAATATCGATGAAAGTTGGGAGGGGGAGGAGAAGCCGGCGGTTGGGCCAGCGTCAAGCTCTCTGGAATTAGCGGCAAAGAAAAATAGAAAAGCTGGAGCAAGTAGAGCGGCACGAAGGAAGGAGAGGAAGCGAGGAAGTGGTTATAGAGGCCGAAAACTCGGCTTGTTCGGTCAATATTTGCCGGCGATTTGCGGGGTAGAGTCTGTTTGCTCGCGCGACAATGTCCCTGCTACGCGGAAAAGTCGCCACGTGCTTCCCGTTATATAAACCGCCTCGTGCAACTGCAAGCAAGCAAGCGAGTATGCTCCTATCTCGTGTATGTATAAGTATATACAACAACAGCAGCAGCAGCAGCAGCAGCAAAGGCTAATAACGGGAGTGGACCGCCCGAGGACGCGATTCGACACTCGATTTGTTCCGCAACGATATCGATCTTGTTTCGTCGGAAAAGCTCCGCAGTGCTTTAATGATCCCCCTCCGTTGCAATGGGAGAGATCGCGGCCTCTCCCGACTCCATTGTAACGAGCCGAGAAATTTTTATCAATTCCCATTTAACTCGAGCAACACACTGCACTGCCCTGCGAGTTATAGTGCGCTCCGAGAAATTATACAATTAAAGCGCGTGCCCGAGCAGCGAGTAGCATTCCTCTTGGAGCCGCTGAATCGGTCATTCGGTCTGCGTTCTCTCTGTCTCTCGGTGTGCCGGGTATATTTCTCGAGGCACACCAGAGTTTAGTCGCATTTTCAAAGTGCGCGTGGTCACGCGATCCGCGCAGTAAGAGTTTGCCCGCGCATCTTGGAAGGTTTCGCCGATAATTCAAGAAGGCAGAAACGTGTTGTTGTTGCTGCTGCTGTTGTATGCCATCACACGTATAATACGAGTGGATTTTTCGTGGTTCCCAATGGCGGACACTGCCTCAATTTGCGAGAGCATTCACTTTGCCTGCCTTGTGCGATATATAATGACGAAGGAAAGCGCACAGACCCCGAGGGGGTCTCTCTCCATCTCTCTCTTTTTCTGTCTGCACGCAGCTTGCTCGCTCTCTGCGAATTATGCAGATTGCAGGCTTGGGCCTGATGGAGTCCTGATGGAACTGGCCGCAGCTCTCAATACGTGATCTCCGCGACCTATACAGTCAGAACAGCTTTGTCTTTCGAGCGAGCATTTCGGAGCATCCGTGGTATATCGCGCGATATGCGTTATATACGATTGTGCAGCCGTGATCGTGTCGCTGGCGTGGTGTATCATCGATCGGCGCGGGTAATCATCGACCCTGCGCACCTTTTTTTTTTCTTTTATCTTGTCTATCTGAAGCGAGCTAAAATTACTGTAATGAAAAGTGCCACAGCAGCGCGGTTCTTCCATACTTATTTGTTATTACGCGCATTCCTGTCGTCACGCATATACATGTCGATTTTTTTTATTATTAAACGAAATAAATAAAAAAAGATATGGTTGGTTAGATATTGAATTCCGAGATTGACGAAGTTAACAGTGATTATAGTAAAAATCGATTGACATTTTGAGTTTATTCGGCAGCTCATTGCGAAACGATTAAACGAATTGCGATCGGGTCATTGACGCAGGTGGGAAGGGGGGAAAATAACGGTCGACGCATATAATACAACGCGTTCGTGTGGGTTATAAAGAAGTAAAAGTAGCAAAATGAAAAGTGATTGCAAGGTGTGTTCTACTAAAGTGGGGAGAAATATCCAAGCAGCGGGGACAAGTATAGGCGCGAGACATTATGCGTACCGGCGTGCAGGCTTTTTTAATAACGTGACGGGGAATGCGAAGAGATAGAGAACGCAATTTAAAGTCAATACTCTTGAAAGCACGAGAGGGCTGACTCTGCTGCGTGTTATTTTTGCGAGGGAGGCCGAAAGAAGAAGAAGAACAAGTATATAAGATATAATACACGTGGCTATAGTAGTCGTGCAATTTGTAGAGAAGAAGTAAGAGTGAGCCGTAAACAAGTGCACGGATAATAGTTTCGTTGGTGCGCGCTCGCGCCCATTTGTTTCGGTATCGATCTTCATCTACGTGCCCCATGTATCACGCCGCAGTTTACTGCACTGCTACAGAGCCAGTCAGCCAGTGCACGCGCTCGATCCATCTAATCAATCTATCGAGCATCCTTGCGCAGCTCAGCGGCATTATCGCGCCATAGCAGCTTGTTCCTCTTTCCGCCGTTCCTCTCCTTATTGCAACTTCCCACTTGGTTTTTTTTTTCAAATATCGACGAGGTCTTAACTATATCCAATCGTTTCGACAATCCAATATATATATATTAATCATCGGGCCAACGTTTCTCGCGGATAATACAGCAGGTACACTTGCAGTGGATCGTGGCGAAGTTACAGCTCGCTCGCGATACGAGGAAGAGAATAGAAAGAAAATTGATGCAGTGCGCGTACGCGAGATGTATACCGGCAAGATCAGTTTTGCAGCCGTTTGCAAACTATATACTGCGGATCCCCGAAGGACTTGCATGCATGCGTGACACGAAGGAAGGTGACAGCTCTTGCGAGCCGAGCCGAGCCCTAGACGGTCACGTTCAAACGAGAACCGGAGGCTGCTGTATGCCCGAGAGCTACGAGTTTTGCGCTCTCTTCGCATCCTGCCTTGGGGTTCGACTCAATAACCCGATACTTTTGAGGCGCGCGAAAAACCGGCCATTCGAACGCCTATGCTGCGGCTTCCTATACAAATATATTACCCACCGACGTGACGACGCAGACACGCGAACTTGATGCTGCCACCGCTGTGCCCCTGCCGCTGACGTTCAAGTGATATCGTTGACGCTCGTTTCGCTCTCTTCTCTCTTCTCTATGTACACAGCGCAAACTTGCTTGATGGGTTCATGATTCACTCCTTCGTTCTCTCTATATACCCGGCAAAAACTGTCCTTCGCGTAAAACTTGCTTACGCCTCGTATAACCGTTTTACACTTTTGACGTACGTCATGTACCTCCGCTAATATACAACAAATTTTGCTTCCTTGGAGAGGAAGCTTTGCTTTCGCTTTTTTTTTTCAAACTTTCCGTTTTTTCGCTATAACTTTTTTGTTTTTGATATTTCACGTTTCGGAATTGGTTTTTTTGAAAGAGCTAAACT
>JAWWMK010039471.1:0-12064 GCA_035047105.1 Galeopsomyia nigrocyanea
ACAATATATTTCCTTCAAATTTCGATATTTTGAACGGAAAGGTAGTAATTTATCATCAGGATCGAACATTGAAATGTTGACATTGATAAGAGGCCACCTATATGATCGTAGGTCAATTTTAACAATTGAGGAGTGTTTGACCTTTTTCTTTTCGCATTCGCAGCACTTCATTCGAGTCTATTGACGATGATACGTACTTGAACTGCGGGGGCGTACCTTTCCGCTGTCAATTTTATTTATTGTGTGTGCGTACGTTTTTTTTTTGTCATACGAACTTTCAACTCTATAGAAATCGATGATTGAGCAATATCAAAATTGATAGCAATTTGTATAAATTGATCTATTTTGATTTTCAACGTTGAATCTCTATTACGCGGCAAATTTTTGCTTGATTAATGAGAAAAAAAAAGAATCGGAAAACAATTTGCGGCATTCCGTGAAAAGAAGCGTAAATGCTCATGCGGATTCGTACAGTCGTGCATGTACAATTACAGTGTGTTGTGATTGACGACTACTGATAAGAATGTAACCGCTACCGACTGACGAATTGTTAATCGTTGACAATATCTAAGCATGACGGATGACTCGACACAATTGCCGCCTCGTTTTTTTGCAAATGCATAGGCTTTCTTCTTCTAGAAACAAGTTTTCCGCGAAATCAATGACTCATCGCGTTATGACATGAAGTGATACTCTCGCGTAATTCACTTATCTCGCATATACGACAAAAAGAGTCGCGTACGTAAAAGACAAAAATATGAATATAAGTCATTACCACACACGCCGATGCAAAAGAAAAAAAAGAGCCACCAGTTGACTTTCAATAAAGAGGCAGCGAGCTTTTCATCAGTCGAAAATCAACGGCAGCCGCGGCAGCAGGCAGAGAGAACTCGAGGAAAGGGATCTCTAATAAAGCCTCCCAACGACTGGATTCCCTTTCATTCTTGCGCCTCGTAATCCCAGCTTAGCCGATTTGTCGGCGCTGAAGGCGACGCGCAGGTGACGAGCTTGCGATTTTTTTTCTCCAAGAGATATCTATCTAACCCTTTTTTTAATAACTTTTTTCGTTGATTCCATTCGTTCGATTTACGTATATGCCGCGGGATTGAATGCCATTTAGAGTGTGAGGAATCGCGACATTTGTGCGAATTGCAAGTGTGAATGTGATACACTTTTTCAGTCGATATCATATATAAAAATTGAGTAATCACAGTAATTAAAACTCGACGCTGGAAGCAATTCGAGCAAATGGATTGAGATTCGTCAAGTGCACACGATGAATAATTTAAATTCGCGTAATTAAAATACAAGCTAACTGAATTCGAGTGTCTTTCGACGAAATACCGCGATCGATTATATTTAATTATCCATGTATCACGCACAATCGTTGCGATGCACGATCGAACAAAAGTCACACACACACACTCGACGAAAACTGTATAACAGATACGTACGTGCTGCGCCTCGGAGAGCAATTTCTCATCGCATTATCCTCAACAGGCAACACCCGAATGATTGCTGCTGCTGCTACTAGCAACTCGCTGCACCTCTTGACTTCTCATCATTGTTATCTTCGAGACACTTTTTAAAATAATAAACTGTAACTTTTTTTTCACTCTTAATCGTTTGATTCTTGTTTGCGTGCTTCGTTTCGTTTACACGTCGAATTTATACGCTCGACTTCGAGTATTCAAATTTTTTTTTTCTGTTTTTTTTCGTCACGGCAGAAAAAAAAGCGATTAATAAAAGCGCCATACTCCATTGAAATGCAATGACGCGCGCGCTGTTATTTTGTTTTCCGTATATATCGCGGCCGACGATCACTCGAGCGATAGATTTGATAGACCACGTTGCGTGGGAAATGACTACTACCTTTTTTTTATAAAGTCGTGCTCGATCGAGAATGAGTGTGTAACGTTGAAGTGTAATGGCTGTGCTTTGCTTGTAATCAATTTGATTTTTTTTCTTTATTGCTGGTTATTCGTTTTTAATTTGTGTCATTATTCGTACGCGGCAATGCTAATTTGTAGGTACGAGTGTTGCGGTTGTTTGGCTATTATGGTGAATTAAGTATTGTGTCGATAATTTTCTTTTTGTTTGGTTTGGTTATTGTCACTTGAAATTTGTAACACTTATCGCCTTATTTCGTACCCCGTTTATTCAATTATATAGCAGTGAAATTAAAAAAAAAATTTTTTTTTTGTAACATTACTTCACATTATTCACAGAAATTGAAATCGACACGATTGGAACTCCAAGATTTTATAAAAAAAAAAGAACAAAATCATACGAATAACTCCACACGCAAATTGCGAGAATCGTCAATAAATCATGTAACCACACAAATTCAACGCCCACCTCTTTCTCACAAAATCATAGTGCTTATATAAAAAAAAAATTAAATTAGCAAGTGCAAGTATCACTTAAAGCGGCACATGATCGCCTATGCCGCGCGATGAGGCGACCGCGCGCCGCTCTCTCTCTCTCTCTCTCTCTCAAACGTCCGTTTTCGACTAAAGTTTTGTGCCTTTCATATACACTTCGTTCCTCTACCTTCCTTCCTTCATGCACGTACCAGCAGCAGCAGCAGCAGCAGCAGTAACGCTCGCGCAAGCGCGAATAAACAATGAGATACTTATCTCAGTTGGCCGCCGGCCATTCGTCATACGGCCACTTAGCGACCTCCCTGCTTTAGCACGCGAGAATTTTTTTTTCTTCTCTTTTTTTTTCAAAGTGAGAGATTGTTTCCTCAGCGACGCGATCGTTTCTTTTTTTTTTTTCTTTTTTTAATTGACCTTACGTCGTAATTACGTGAATTATAACTGCCGCCGAAACGCTAACTGATTTATTCGACGTCGGAAGTGTGACGTTGGATTATCTCTCTCTCTCTCTCGTGGTGACTGTTTGACATTCTTGTTGTTGTGTTTTTTTTTTCTTTTTTCATTACGAAATCGCAAGATTACGAAGAATCGGATTTTGTGATGCAATAACCGCGAACGAAATAGTAAAAAAAAATGCATCAAAACGAGCTTTGGGATAAGACAGCGAGAGTTTTAATGAAAACTTCGTCCCAACGCAACGATGACGTTAATTCCTTCCGTCCATTTTTTAAGCAATTAGCAAAAAGAGAGTGAGGGGGAGAGAGAGAAAGCGAAGGTATACATATAACCCATTGGCCTGGTGCGCTTCAGTCGCGGCGCAGCGAGTCGTCCTTAATTAAATTAGAAATCGTCGAGCTTGAAATTCCCAGCTGAGCAAATTTGCCAACGTGCAGGGTTTTCTGTGATATGGAGCTCAATCACGTGCGTGCGAAAGGAATGCGAATTTAAAAAAAAAAATTAACTTTTGTAAATCTCAGTGTTTACGGAAAATAAAATGAAGAAGTTTATAGCTCGAATAACTTCCGTCTGGACGTGTATACTTTCTTTCTCTTTTTTGGAGGGAGGGGGGAATTAAGGCTAATCAGAATTACGTAATTATCCTCTCTCGCGCGAGCAAAACTCCGCGCTAACACGCGAGCACGCGAGAGAGAGAGAGAGAGAGAGAGACACTCCATTGCAATTTCACGCGAACGCTTTTACCAAAAAAAAAGGAGAGAAAGAAATAACCACCGGAGAGCGGTTTCGAGCGGCAAATCGACTTGCGCTTTAATTAACGACTATTTTCGACAAATTGGCAAGCTTTTGTTTTCTATCGCTTCTACGATGGGATGATTAGTGGTTCAACTAAGTGGTTCATCGATTGTTTTTCAATTATTACGGAATTTAAATTGATATCATCTCGCGAATTCGTGCAATACTACATGAGGTCGATCGTCCTAACTGAATATTACCCATCGTAAGCTTTCATTACCTCTGGAAATTATACAGCTTTGAAATTTCAAGCTCGTCGTCGAATTTTCAATTTCCAACTGCAGCTCGCGAAGAGTTCAACGACCGCTAATTTCAATTAGTCGAAAACGCGTCTTCCCGCGTCGAACAAAAGCTTTGAAAATCCAATCATCCCTCGTCTGCAAAAAAAAAAACGATCTAAATAACCAAGTTAACCAAGTCGCAGTAAATCCCTATACAACGAGAGCACATCTCAGCGTGGTCTACCTCGCTAGCTAGCTCTCTCGGCAAGCTTTTCACGTACGGCTACAGAGCGATATCTACTCTGAAAAGCAAGGCCTCGACTCTAAAGAGGTGTGCGCTTGCTCCGAAAAAGGCCGAGCACGAGCGTGTTTGACGTTCTGATTTTACTTCGTTGAACTTTATGACGCGAAAATGTCTCTTCCTCTTTTTTTTTACTTTATCGCTCGTGCTGTGGAAAAAAAAACGACGTTGTTTTTTTTTCTTTTCGGAGAGGATGGAATTTTAGGGTTTTTTTGGAGGGATTTATAAATATATATATTTTTTTTTCTCTGCAGTTGAAATACTTGCGAGTTCGATATCCAACGGATCAACGAGAATACTCGGATGAACTCTCGATGAAATTCAATTCCCATCAACAAAAAAAAAAGAAGGCAACATCGAGAAGAAGAAAAAGAGCTGCGCTTCATCAACGCTAATAACTCGCGCGATGGGGGGAGGGGGTGGAATTACTCGCGCAAAAATCATCTAGCGAATAGGAGAAGTCGGCCGTCTACAAAGGATCAATCGCGAACAAAAGAGAAAAAACGCGCGATTCTCTCTCTCTCTCTCTCTCTCTTTCTGGCTTTGTATTCTGATTGCGATAGAGAGAGAAAAAGCTAAAGTGAATTGAAAAAAAAGTTCACTTTCTCTCTCTCTCTCTCTCTTTATTACCTGATTAATTTATGGAAAAGTTTGTGCACGAGATAGTCGACGACGAAACTTCAAAGTTTTTCTATACGCTGGGAAAAATTCGAGAGAGCTTTAGTGAAGAGATATTGAGTTGGACGATACGTTTGTTTATTTTGGTTTCCGCAGAGCTTGCAAAGCTTTTTTTTTTTACAAAGTTTGCTAAATTCTATTCTGCATTGAAAGAGATATACTCTTTTTTATTTTGACGAACAAAAAAATTGTTATTTCCGTCAGTTTGTTATTTCTTCTAATTTCTGCATTTTTCGAGTGTGCCATCAGTCTGCGGTAAAGCTAAAAAAAAAGGATAATTGAAAAAAAAAACTAGAACAGTTTCCTCCTCGGCAGTGAAAAACAATTGGTAGGCAAAACTCAACTCGGATGCATTGCAGTAAAATCCAAAACAAAGCAAAAATACCCAGCAGCCTTTGATAGTATTATCACGGGAGAGAGGGAGAGAGAGAGAGAAGCACTTCAAGCGAGAAGATAGAGAGTGAAAACACATCTTTGGCCGGACGCGCGCGACTGCTTTACGAGGCCATGCAAGCCGAGTGGGTGATAATTCGTTCTCTCTAGCCTCTCTCAGTTTTTCTCTCCCTCTCTCACTCTCTTCTGCGAATGCATCCCCTCTCGTTGTTTGCATTTTAATGATAACGCCCAGTGCGCTTTTGAATTTATTCGGCATGGAAATATGCTTTGATACTGGGAAACGAAGCCACCGGCAGAAGGGATATACTAACAACGAATGCTTGGAAAATATTTGCCTTTGCCCAACGGAACCTTTTTTTTTAAGATTCCTCATGGTTTGCGTGTACTTTCAGAAGATTCATTGTTCGGAATTGAATTGAAACTCGCAATTCTACTAATTGAATGAGAAATAAAAAAAAGCTCCATTTTTAAAATAATTTTTGCAAGCTCGCCAATCGAAAATCCAAACAAACGGAAAAAAGATTAACGCAATCTCCCATTCCAGGGCGCAGTTTTCGAAATAAAAAAGCAATCACTCGAAAGCAAAACTTTCGTTGTTGTGTTGTGACTCCACCACGTGCAGCGAAAAAAAAAATGATCGCTAAATAATCTGCACCAGCGCTCTGCAGCGTGGTGAAGATCACAAAAGCGCCATTTCATTTACAGCGAGTAAACATCAGCTAGGACAAAAGCTTCAGCGCGCGCGGAGGAAAAAAAAAACAAACAAACAGAGCAGGAAATGCACGTACGCGCAATCGCGTTACGCTTCACGATAACGAGTGTGCGATGACGACTTTTTTTTCTTTTTTTTCGTGCCGTACGGAGATCGTTTATTGGTTGCCCCAGGCGAACGAAAAAAAAAAGCTTTCGCGCGGGAATCGCTTTTTCTTTCGGCGAGAACGTTTGATTTCGACCTACTTGAGTGACACTTCGTTCGCACGGGTGATTAACGTTTCTTCGGAAGTAACGGCAAGAAACGACTTCGTTAGTGACGAGTATCTCTCTTTCTAGTTTTAAGATTTTTCAGTGTATTATAACGAATTCGTTATTTTTTGATTAAAATAGTCAATATCACCACGCCAAAGTAGTAAATTTTATAAAGCAGCATTCAATGAGCGAGAATATACTTTGTGTGTGCAGTGTGCTTTTACAGCCCATGAATCCTTTACCACGTTGCCTTTTATTATCGCACTAAAGAACATTCAAGCTCATACACACGCACCTACATATATGCCAAAAACAATATCAGTTATTAAACACGACAGTGGGTAAAAATAAAACGTATATTCCGTCTGGCACTGAAAACGAAAAAACTTTTTAATGACGCACCAACTTTTGCCCACCCGTGTGTACATAAACTTTTCGGGGCGGAGGACGGAAAATTCATCATCCGCTCGCTGCGGCCAGTCCTTAATTTCTACTACGCGAGTGAGAGGACCGCCCAGTTTATTATACGTCGTGTCGCTGACATCTATCGACGTGACATTTCTGCAAAATTCTCCCTCGAGACTACTTTTTTTCACGCCGACAAGGGAGTCGTACGATTATTGGACACATTCCACTTTTAATTATAGTCATTTTCATTCCTCTCTAATTTCAACGCTCTCCGTCATAATGCTTCATTAGTTGCTCTCTTGTGGCAAATGTCGTCGGTTAATTAACAACTATATTTAGCTAAAAACTCTCTGGTGTGTATACACACAAACGCTTTTTTTTGTCAATCGAGAAAAGGGCAAAAGTCGCGATTTTTTGCGGTCAGCGAGCAGAGAAAGACGAGGCCGTACACTACTACTCCCGTACTTTAAGGAAAGAGTATATAGCCTGTTGTTGGCCGTGTGCGAGAGCGACGATGCGCTCACGGGCTTGGCAAATTGAGCGAGAAATTGGGAGAGCGAGGGAGAGAGAGATGAAAAATAAACGATGAGGTAGAATAGCTGGCTACTTAGGCTGATTTAACGATAGCCGTTTGTAATGAAGATTTTCAAAGGCTTTATAAATTGCTACTAGTTTTTCTTCTTACTAAAAAAAATATTATTCAACTCAACCAACACATCGAAACAAGTAGTACAACTCAACGTTCGCTACGACGTTGCCTCGATAATACAACAAAACATCAGTATCGATAACGACAAGCGAGAAAGCAGCAGCAGCAGCTACATTAGTATCTCAGTGTAAGGCGTCGTCATAGATATAGGCGATGCAAACAACACAAAAGCCTACGCGAGAGAGCGAGAGAGAAATCCGTGCCGATTGCTATCTCCCTAGGCACTAATTACCAGCCGAGAAGTGAGAGAGGCTTTTGGCCTTGCACGCTTGCTCTCTTCTAATAGCCACTTGCTATCCTTAAATAATGCAGCGCCAAAGACACACACACGTGTGTGTGTGTGTGTGTGTGTGTTTGTTACACCTGTGCTCATTAAGCGCACCAAAAACTGCCTCCTAATTAAGGCCACCTTATGTAACCGTGGTTTATATGATGTATACGCTCTTGTTCATCTATCGATCTCTTTCCTTTCTTTTTTCTAAGGGGGGAGAGGAGAGGGTGAAGAGTTCGTGGGGGAAGAGATTGAATTTACCGTACGAAATTTCGGGATTTATCGCAGTCAGCAGTTTTTTTTTTTCGAAAGAAAATCAATTTCATTAATCAATTTACAAAAGGTATAACAATAAACCAAAAATCGCGCGGCTGAAAAATTATCGTTCGATATAATCGCGAGCGAGAGGGTGGGAGTGCTTGCCTATACATTCCGAAATCACATTAAAACTTGAGCTGCGCTTCTCTCTCATGCCGAAGTATCGAGGAAAATTGGCAACCTTGAAAATCGATAGGCGCGCACGCTCGAGTAGTCGCAAGCTCGATATTAATTCCCGAGCTGCCTTTACGTGTTGGAAAAAGGGGTGGAAGGGGGCAGGCGGAGAATCATTCGGGTATACATATATACATACATATTGCTGTCTGTGCCTTTTCGCATATATTCAAAAACTAATTTCTCGTATCTTGCGGCTTGCCCCAATGGGTTGTTTTGTGTTTATGTGTGTGCATGCATTCAAGTTCGAGGTCACCAAACGCGAAATGCGTGAATATCGATATTACGAATATATTTTTCGAAGCCTGCAGCAAGAGGAAGAAATATTAGATTTTTTTTTAGTTATATGACGATTAAAAGAAAGAACGCGAAAAAAAAGAAATTGTTCAAGTACCGTTCGTCGCTCTACCGGCGCGAGTACAGCACAAAAGCCTTAACAAGCGCGCGCGCAAAAAGTAATTACGAGTACGCAACGGCGGTGAAAGCTCGTGCTTGCGCGCTTTGTACGTCAATCAGTTGATTTATATGAGTCCCGTTACAGCTCTTTTTTTTTTTTCAACTACTGCTACTGCTACTGCTGCCTCTATCCGCGCGATTCAGCGTTTGCTTTCAATGTATAGTCGTTCGTTTAGCGCTTCGTTTCTGATGAATGGGGTTTGCACTTTTATGACAAAAAAAAGAGGAAAATTTCTCACTGGTAATAAATTGGTTAATCGTTCAGCAGTTTTTTTTTATTTAGGATATTTCAACGATCTTTTAAAAAACTAAAATTTAATTATTTAACGCAAAAAAATTTTTCTCTCAACTCTTCCCTCAGGACGAATATTCTCCGAGCGCGCAACGTCAACAATCCCCGCTAGAATTCTTCATAATTCGCAACCTCTCTCGTATAACCGGGCTCGCGCGCTACTAAGACGAACGTCGCCCTAAAACAAAAAGGCCTCTGGCTAAAACAACGCCGCCGAAGCTGGCTGTCGTTCCCAAAGGACCATGAAAATTCTCGGGGCATAAAGCCTTCGAGGTCCAGCTAAAGCGCCAACGAGAGATAAAAGCTCGCGCGTATGGAGAGAGGGAGCTTTACCTACTGGCGTTTATACTGCAATTTTTGATGTGTATGTCGGAAGGGGTTTACGATCTTTTGAATTTCTTGGCTTGTCGTGTGGCTTTTTTTTTAAATACCTTTGAAGCGAAGCTTGTTTGGAGGGTTAGAGAATGTCAAACTTACGAGGGTTTTCGAAGTGTTATTTGTTTACATAATTTTTTTTGTTTATTTTACGAATGTTTACGTACATGGAAAACTATAATTGGTTTTTATATTTACCTTAGAAAATTATCGGCACCTGATTTAATTAAATTTAAATATATATCATGAATATTTCGTATATAATGAATAGACTGTAAATAATTTAATTGAATCAACACACAAAAAAAAAACGAATTCGATCAATTCAACTGTAAATATGTCGAAAGATGAAAGATCAATATATAATATAATATTTTTATAATGAATAAAATGCATATGAAAGCAAGAACGATAAATTTAATGAACGTGTCACTAAATATCGATAAAGAGAGAGAGAAAAAAAAGAGAAGTATCAAAGATATTCTATAAAAGTTGAGAAAGAAACTAAAAAAAAGGAAAATTGGAAGACTATCGTAAAAAGTTTGATGACATGCTAAAAATTTCTAAGAGAGATTGAAACTTGAGTTTTCTAAAATGTGGTAGAAAAAATGAAAAATATTCATAATCTCAGAAAGTTCATAAAACTACTAGACCACTTTACCTTCCAAAGCAATTTTTGTCAAACTCACTGCGTTCGCCGTATATATCCAGCAAGGTAAAATGGTCTGAAGTCGATTTATCAGTCGACAGTGAAAAATAGCGCTCGAAAGGAAAGAAAAAAGAAGACATTGAAAGTAAAGAAGAAGCAGGTGAATCGCTCGAAGAGAATCAATGAGTGGTGTTAGTATAGAAAAGAGGCAGGCAAATGTAGATAAGGCTTTAAAAAAAGAAAGAGATGAAAAGTAGATTAGAATGAATAGAGAGATTGTTTGTTCAATGTACCCCTATGTGCTGCTTTTTATTTTCGAGAGAGCTGCGATGATGATTCGGCCGGAAATCCTAACAAACACAACAACAATAAGTATCAGTTTTTTTTTTATTTTAGATGATTAATCGCTTTATTAAAAAATAGATCCTTCTTTAAAAAAAACAAATCATAAAAATATATTTTTCAAAAGAGGTATTTAAAAAAAAACATTATCATGGTGGGCGTTCGAAAAAAAAAGAGAAATATAAGTTTGCACGAGCTTTGCAGATGACGACACAATTAGCTCTCTCGGCAGAACTTTCCGCTTTCGAGACTGTTTCCGAGGACTTTTCAGCTGCTCGCTCGCGGGAGGCTTCTCTCTGTCTCTGCCTCTCTCTCTTTCGGCCGTGTTATCGGTTTCATTATGTTCTCCCACGATGAATATTCATCGTCTTTGCGTCGCAGCTTGGCGACGAGTTGGCAATTTCAAAAGTTAAAAGTATCCTCAATACTACTTCCCGCCATCCCATCTCCCCACTCGACGTATCTATTATTTCAATAAAAATTCATTTTCTTTTTCCTCGCTCTTCGTACCTACAACTACAATAATACGTAAATTGAGAAAGTTACATCAGGGCAATCGACAAGAAGAGCAGCGGAAAAAAAAGAAGAGCATCAGCGGTACAGTGAGAATAGAGAGCGAGAGAAAAAAAAAAGGCCTAGCGAATATTTTTTTCGGGAGTGCCACGTGTTGTAATATGTAGGTTAGAGAGAAGGGTGCAAGGCTGGCCGACACTCGAGGCGGCTGCCAGCTGATACACAGCTGAGATATGAGCGACGTCTGCTGGCGTTGCAGGTGCAAGAGAGAGAGAGAGAGAGAGAGGCACTCGACGAACGACGAGATCTGGGTCGCGAAAGCAACGTCGATTCTCATCGGCAACCAGGGCCGCAGATTCACCTATCTTAGCGATACGAGATTCTTATTTTTCTTTTTTTCTTCGGACAACATATGCGCGAGGTGTATTTTAAATTGCACTCTTGCTGCGGAAGACGTTTCTATTCTCTCGGGCTAAGCTAGGATCAAATTCAATCGTCCCGCGTGAAAAATTTTAGATTCATGCAGAACGTAATCGCCCTCACTAAAAAAGAAAACTTAATCCTCCCGTGAATCGTCCGAATAAAAAAAAAAACTCGCACAAATGGAAATCAGCTTTACGAATGGGTTTTTTTTCCCCACTCGCGTATGTATTTGGGGTTCCAGCTAATCAAAGCAAAGAGAGGGGGTGGGGAGGAAGAGGAAGCGAGTTGTTATTTTGTAATTAACGGAGCGGCGTGGATAGAAAACGAAAGCGGTGTGGGATATCGAGGCTATAGCTATACTACACTCGGAGATTGATTTTCGGTGTGTGTGTGTGTGTGTGTGTGTGTGTGTGTGTGTGTGTGTGTGTGTGTATTTGAACGATAAGCCCCCCTTCACGCGAAATTGCAGTTTAAACAGTATCTTGTCGAATTTGAAATTATAGAGATATGAATATGGCATAGACCAAACGGCACCAATTGATTATTTTCATTGATATAAATTATTTACTATGTCAAATTAATTTGTAAGAACGACAGTTACTAGGACTTTACATCGTTCCTAAGCATGCTTGCGATTATGTACACCTATGGCGGTGCAATGCGAAAGCAATAAATGTATAACTCGCAGCTAATACTATCCGAATTCGAAATTCGAATTTACGACGCTTCACAATAGTCGATGCACCCGATAAATCAAGCGAACCCTTCAAATCCGAATATTTATTTTTCAGTTTTTCTCGCTCGCACCCACTTCTTTACAAAATTTTCAAAACTCGACAATACACCCACTCGATACTCGAAGCATCCCGCGTAAAAAAAGTCATGATCTCATTGAGATCTCAATGAGATCCGTCTCAATTATGGCACTTTTTGATATGCC
>JAWWMK010039482.1:0-12063 GCA_035047105.1 Galeopsomyia nigrocyanea
GTCTTGATTTAAATGCATGATTTGGTTTTTATAATAAAATTTTCAGAATACGTATTCCATCTTATATCATATATATACATATATATTTTTTTTTGTGGTGCATGATGAATTGTGAAATCTTCAATTCCAGTATATTAATAACAATAATCAATAACAACATGTATTTTTGGAAAAAAAGTAGTGATGATAGGCAAAATGTGTATTCTGCACAGACGGAGTGACTTTCCTGGGGGGCTGGGAACTTTTGATCAGTGTACAAAGGCTTCTTTGAACAAATAGAACTCAATTCTCAGTTATATGGAAAAGTCATTTTTAGGTCAAATGCAAAGGTCCTCGCTCATATAGGCTAACACATTTTTTTACAAAAAATCATATAAGATAACACATTTTTTTACAAAAAATCATATAAGATAACACATTACAAAAAAAATGGGCTAGCAGGGAACGAGGGCTCCAAAAATGGTTTTTAATTTTTTTGACCTTGTTTTACCACTTGAAAAAATCTGAAAAAAATCAAAGATATAGCTTTTGACACAAGAAATATCAAAAAAAAATTGTTAGGATTGCAGGTATGCGCAAAAAAATGGCACCAATTTCAAATTTTAAACTGAGCGCCAAATTTTGAATTTCGCGCCCAAATTTTTTTTGACCAGACAGATTTTTAGGGCTTGAAAAACCCTACGAAATGAAAACAAATTTTTTTTTCGTACTCAAAAATTGACCAAGATATCAATGAAAAACCGTTTTGGATGAAATGGCGCTCCACTGTGCGCCGTGTTGGCTTAGGGGCCTGAAAATTTAGCTGAGGTCATAACTTTCGATAACGAAAAGATCCCTCCAACCAGAATTACGATCCCTTCAAGGGCATTTTTGACATGCTTACCCGGGTGGGTCCTTTAAGGTAGCTTTCTAGTGTAATTTATATTTTTTTTTTATTTTTCAACTTAGATTTTTCAAATTTTTTGCATATATTCTACTTAAAAAAAAATTTTCATGCCCCCCAGATTTTTTTTCATGTTTTAAACTCATTTTATCAGTATTTTAAGCTTTTATCAGACCTAAGTTCAAGATGCTCCATGCGCATTCCACTTTGACCAAAACGATTGTTCGAGGGCTCATTCTCTTTCTTGAAACCCATAGATTAAAAGTTACTTACTACAAAATTTGCTGATTAATCATGTCCTTAACTACACCTCAAAACCATAAAAATCATCAATAAAGCCATAAAAATCATTAATTGACCATTTTTTCCACTCTATCTCATGTGCCACCGTAGTCCTGATTTGATCTATAAATTTTTGAGTAAGTAAGTTTCATTCTTTAAGTTTGAACGAAGAAAAAGAGCAGCCTTCAGTTTTTTTTTGGTCTAAATTGAATGCGTATGGAATATTTTGAACCCAAGAAAACACCAAGCTAAGAATAACGTATTTTAAGTGAAAGAGTGATAAAATGCTTTCATTCTATTATAAAAACAATACCAATTTACTCTTTGAATTAACTCATCGTTGACTCTTTTCAGCATTTCTATTACTACTTTATTTAAATGTCTAATATAGTTTCAATCTTCAACTACTGTCACTTGAGCACTCACATATATAACATAACTCCACATTATATACCCTATAGTCCAATATTCAATAAAAGTTGATTCACATTCTCACAATGTGCTGGTTCATTTTCTGCTATGTAGCTGCGTTTTTTTACTTTTTCACTAGTAATGTGGAATAGAAATCTCAACATCTCAGCATTCAGTAATAAAAATCCTGTCTGGCCAAATAAAAATAGGAATTCAGTTTCACAGTTGCTCAGCAATTTAATCCAAATCTTGAAAGAACTGATAATTTTTCTTAGCTGCTGACAACAATGTATTTACTTTTTGTTCATCTACCTACAAAATAAAAATAATCACAAAGCACTTGGTTCTTGAAAAGAAAGCATAAAAGCTGGAAAGAAATAGAAATTTACTTATCTAGAACTGCAGTTTATACTTCTTTTACACTAAAGCTTCTTTTTCTATCTGATAATTAGACAAATCAGTTTTGAATACCATTATTTCTGTTTATACAAGTTTATACCATTAACACTTGTGTTTATTGTTGAACACTGAATGGTCTGTGAAGTGTGACATTGATTCACTCACAATCAGTCAGCTTCACAGCAGTACCCAGGCTCAGTCACTAACCTGCCACTGGGCTATGCGCATGTGCAAGGTTTGGGCTTCGTTTATGCAAGATTACAGAAATTTTAATTTATTGATATGCATGTAGTTTGAATAGTTTATTACGAACAGGTTATATAATTTTTTGGTAATGTTTAGTGAATAACGTTACAGAAAACACTATTATATCCTTTTTATAGAATATCAAGATAATAAATTGAAAACAACAAGACAATAAATTAATTTTTTTATTAAAATAATTTTTATTTATTTATCATTTTGCCGTGAAAAAAATTATTTCCCATATTAGGATTTAGTTTTCTATGTTCTAGAATAGATAAAGAATATATTTCTGTAATTAAAAAAAAATCGATTTTTCCGTCGAATTTCACTAGAAAGCTACCTTAATTTAAAAAAAAACCACTATATTTGATTTTATGTATCTCCGGTTCTAATAAGCCGAATTATACGATCGACCAACCAAATGAAAGGTCTTGAAAATTGTAAAATAATTCCGTCAACCGCATCTAGAAATATGCATATTCGTGATATCTACAGGGATTTGAATTTGACTATCAAAATACGTTGAAATGGCATCTACGTGCGTAGCACCGAGAATTTTTGTTTTTTCAACACTCCAAAATTATTTATATCTAGCTTATTCAATCTTACCCTTAAAGGATGGATGATGTTATAGTATGCAAATATATGACGCAGCGACATAGGGCGAGCGACCTCGATTCAGTCGAAAACATCGCTAAATGTATGCACGAATCGGCCGAGAAACTCTCGAAACGTTTTAAGGTGCCGAGAGGGTCCGACAAACCCAGCGTGGTGAAGCCAATAGTGTGCAACGAGTGCGGTCAGCTGGGTTACACTTGTAAGTTTTGTCCCAACCACAACCAAGGAAACGCCAGTCGGAGCGGTTAAGCGGGGCCTCTACCGTTCCTCAGGTACATAAAGAGACTTCCTCGTTGCGCGCTGAGTCCCACACCCCGGCGCCGGTGACGAGCAGCGTGGCAGTAATCGGCGAGCCGACGGAGGTTCCACACGCGGAAGGAGCCGACGACGGAGGTTCCACACGCGGAAGGAGCCGCCGACGAAGTGGCACGAGCCAGCAGCACAATAGAATATTTGCTCGCGAGGAGAGACGAGCTCAGACGAGCGAGCGCCACCCGGACGCCCGAGATACAGCTGGCAAGCGAGACCGAGGCATAGCCCCTTTAAGTAGCGGCGGCAACTAAGGAGCCCACCACCGATACGCGCGCCAACAAAGACTATTCGCCGGACGACGAAACGCGCTGGTGAGTGCCGGTGAGGATAGGGCATCACAACCTCAGGGCTTTATATGATACGGCTCGTCGGCCACCATTATGGGCCAACTCGCGCTGCAGGTGGCGGCGGAGTTGAAGATTCAGGTAAAGGTCTTACCGTCAGGATCAGTGGGCTTTCCCGACGGACAGAAGCTCCCAATTATAGGGCAGGTGATGCTCCCGATGACGGTGGGCACACAGGTAACGCGAGTGTCGATCATGCCCGCACTGATCGATGAATGCATATCGGGTATCAAATTCATCAAGCAATTCAAGGCCGTAGTGGACCCAGAAGATGATACACTCTTCCTCAAGGACTCGAGAGCCGCAGTGGCGATTTTGGAGGCGAGCGCGCAGCTAGCAGCCGCAGGAAGCGTGGTAACCAACCCCGTGCAGAGAGCAGAGCTGAATGCGATGATCGACCGGCAGACGAGCGGAATGAGCGCAGGATTGGGCTGCGCACTCGGCCTCGAGCACGAGATCAACTTGGGCAATACGCGGCCAATGAAGCAGTGTTATTACCTCGTATCGTTTAACGTGTAGCAGCAGATGATACCTATCGTGAAGCAGATGCTCCGAGATGTGATTATCGAGCCAGCGAACAGCAGCTGGTCTAGCCACGTCGTGATAGTGCGCAAAAAGGATGGATCATATCGACTGTGTATCGATGTATAGACTTTCGGGCGATCAACTGGGTGACGGAGCCAAACGCCTACCCCCTGCCCTATATGCACGACATTTTGCGTAGGTTAAAGAACGCGAAATACGTCTCGACGATCGATCTTGTTAGTACACATCACCAGATCAAGTTGGCGCCTGTGGCTCGTCCGCTCACGGCATTTACGGTGCCACGGATAGGGCACTTTCAGTTCGTGCGCATGCCCTTCGGGCTTGTGTATGGCGGTGCCACCTTTCAGCGGCTAATCGACCAAGTCATAGGCCCGAATCTCAGACCTTTCATTTTGCCTACCTAGACGACATCATCGTGGTG
Organism: Galeopsomyia nigrocyanea; assembly: GCA_035047105.1. Classification (NCBI taxonomy): domain Eukaryota; kingdom Metazoa; phylum Arthropoda; class Insecta; order Hymenoptera; family Eulophidae; genus Galeopsomyia; species Galeopsomyia nigrocyanea. Next base: position 4,463 of record JAWWMK010039482.1, read on the forward strand.
TCATCCACCTTTGAGGACCATCTAAAAAAGCTCGAGCTCGTGCTGTCTCGCATCAGGGAAGCGGGGCTCACGATAAACCCCGATAAATGCGAGTTTTGCAAGCCTGAGGTACGTCACCTGGGTTTCATCGTGGACCACGAAAGGCTGAGGCCGGACCCTGAGCGAGTTAGAGCCATCACGGACTATCCGCGGCAGAAGTCATTGAAGCAGCTGCGCACCTTCCTAGGCATGGCTTCTTGATACAGGCGTTTCCTTGCGAACTTGGCGTCCGTTGCCGAACCCTTAACTGCGCTTACCAAGAAGCAACAGAAGTATGTCTGGGGCCTACCGCGAGAGATGGATTTCGAGCGCATTAAGGAGCTGATGACATCGGCTCCATGCCTAGGCGTGCCTGAGCCCGACGGGGAGTATTTCCTCGAGACCGACGCGAGCGCGACATGGTTTGGGGCAGTGCTAATGCAGTGAGTCGGGGGCCAGACGAGAGTAATAGAATACGCGAGCCGAGTGCTGACATCAGCGGAGCGCAATTATTCGGTGACGGAGCGCGAGGCCCTCGCAGTCCTCTGGGGGATCCGTAAGTTCCGCCACTACATCTAGGCTCACTAGTTCCAGGTGGTTACCGACCATAACAATCTGCGATGGTTTATGAGCCTCAAAAACTGGAAGCTTAGCCCGCTGGGCTTTGGAGCTCCAGGGATACACGTTCGAGGTCGTTTATCGCAACGGATCCCAAAACCAGCTACTCGATGCGCTCTCCCGCACGTTCGAGGAGGAAGGAGGGGAAACCCCACAGGGCTCTCTCGCGGCGTTTCTGTCACGCGCGTACGAGGAGGAGAGGATGAAACGGCGGCAAGTCCACTCATCTGGTCCAGCGAGACGGCAGACGAGTGGTACAACGAGCAAGCGGCAAAAGTAGTCGAGAATCCGGACGATTTTCCTACGTGGAAGATAGTCGGCGGGACCCTGTATGCGTATCGCCCCAGTGACGAGCTCCATGGCGTGACCGAGAATGACGACGGCTGGAAGCTAGTGGTCCCAAGAGAAGGTAGGAAGGCAGTGCGACAAGAAAATCACGACGCCCCTACCGCGGGCCACCCCGGGCGAGAGAAGACGTATGCGCGAGTCAGCCGCTCGTACTTTTGGCCTGGCATGTCGACGTCCGAGACTACATAAAGTGCTGCGAGACTTGTCAGCAATACAAAGTCGAGCAGCGCTCGCTCTTCGGAGCAGCGTTACCTTTCTTCTCCTCTCTCTAAGGGACACATTTTCCTATCCACGAAGAGAGGGAAAAGGGGAAACTCGAGTAGTCTGTCCGCGCGGACTCACCGAGGGGCCTTGGCGGTTTATTGCCTGTGCATGCCCTTCGGCCGATTTCGAGGAAAGCGTCGGCGAGTTACGACTCGTTCGGTTTTTTCTATTCTTTCGAGAAAAGGGAGAATGCCTGGGAAAATGCGAAGGCTCGCGTTGCTGCGGCAACATTTAGCCGGCATGTGAGTCGCATATTTTTGAAAAGCGTGCGACCTCACACTAATACATTTATCTTTACTTAATTTTATAACCGAGCTAAGGCCATGATTTATCGCAGACATGGTATCTATATAATATTATTTGAAAAACTATTATACAGAGTCAGAGTATTTGAGTTGTCTTGTTTGTAAAGAATAAATCTAGTGTCAATGGTATAAATCTGCGTTGTGTCAAAAAGTTTTTTACGTAATCGCTAGTCCTCCATCCCACGCTATATTATTATTAATAAAAGGATTGTAAGTCCTACAGTTCAAAAATATGTTTGTTAACTTCAACACGAAAATTAAGAAAATTAACGAAATAATAGGTGAAAGTAAGTGTTACAGGTTATTCTTAATATTGTTTCTAAAGTTCAGTGCATAAACGACTAAGATACAGCAAATTTAATATAAATTGATTTTAATTTGTGGCCTTCCTCCATATACTTGGCTCTCTCGTAGTGCCGTGCACGACAAGACGCGGTGCCTACACCCGCATGAGAGAGAGAGAGAGAGAGAGAGCAGGCGCACTTGCAAGAAAAAAAGAGAGAGGTATGAGAAACAGCGGGAACGAACAGAAGAGAGTGGCGGAAAGTATGGGACACGCACCTCACGCGGCTCGTGGTCCCTCATGTCGCCTCAAAATAGTTTTTACTTTTTCATCAAGCTCGTTATCCCTCTTCGGTAACGATTCGATTTTGCTTTCAACTTGAGAAACCCCGTGAGAGGCGGCAGTAGACTTTCACTTCACTTCAAAATAAAACAAATAATTTTGAAAAATAACGACCGATCACTTCAGAGAATAATAAGATTTATCAACACTGGGCAGAAATATTGCCAAAAAGTTTTCTCAATGTACCTTAAACCATTCCGACTTTATCTATATTGCTAATTATGATGAATCTCTTTCGAGATGCTCTCAACAACTTCGTAGGTGAATAGGTTGATTGAGAATTAACTCATAGTATCTATCTGGAGCAGAATTTTACTAACTTGAGGTCAATGTTTCGGATCACGAAGTGATCCCTCTTCAGGACAATCTGTTACAACAAATTTACACTGTCAAGATTACACAATGTTTGGACAGCATTTAATCTTGAAATACAGTAAAACGATTCACCAATAAACTAAGCTATGAAAAAACATAGAGTCAAATCGTAAACTATCCAACGATCGCAATAATATTTTCTTTTTCTTGTCAACGTTACGAACGGAGGAAAAACAATTTCCATACATGTGAGTTTCTTTAACCTATAAATTGTGACAATTAAACAAAATAGTATATGGACAAACGCTGAAGCGCAATATCGACGATTAAAACGAAAACAGAAACTTACATGTCTATCGCAAAGTTAAGCGCCAAAATTAAACAGATTCATGTCAGATTGCTCGCACAGCAATCGGGCAGCAAGATGACAGAGTGTATGTGATCAGACATAATAAGCAGAGGATGTAGTGCGGCACCGCTATTTATACTAGAGATTCGCATGGGAACGAAAACACAAGAAAATTCTAGAATCAAATTTCGCCCAACGAAGTGAGTTGCGATTTCGCGCCAACAGACGAGACGCAAGCGCGCCAGCGCAGAGGATCAGAGTACTGTGTCAAAGCAGGAAGCGGTATCACCAATCGATAATCAAGAAATTCTGCAGATTGGTATATGTGGCTTCCAATTCCACAAAAAACGCCCATAATTCGGCACCGATTCTAAAAAATGTCAAACTCAATCGATTCCTAATTCCTTCGGGATATTATTCTATGAGGTTTGAGAATGTGAAAAAAAATTGGGCCCATCCAAAAAAATGCTGGTGACACCCTTTTTCCGCTCGTGGAATTTAAAAAAATAATCGACAAAGTAGGTAAGTTTCTACGGTTTTTTGGAATTTCATCAAAAATGAAAAATGATAGCGAAAGAAAAATTATAGTTAAAAAAGATAAATTACAATATTGCTAGATAAATTCAATAGTTTTAACAAATATATCAAATTCACTCATGAAATAGAAAAAAATTTCTCTTTACCATTTTTAGACATTAAATTGATACGTGACAATAATAGAATTTTGACAGATTGGTACCACAAAGACAGTTCTTCCGGTCGGTTTATGAACTTTCATTCCCACCACCCCATTGAGCAAAAAAGAGCCATAGTATACTCTTCGGTCGATAAGACAATAAAGCTTTTACACACAAAATTCCATTTGAAGAATCTTTCGTTGATAAAAGAGTTTTTGTTAATCAATGATTATCCTGTCAAATTCATCAACCATAATATTTAAAAAAGACTGAATATCCAAAACAATGTTAATCCTTCCCCAGATGATAAGAATCTTGATATTTCACTTAAAAAAGACAGAATAATTGTCTTTCCACGTATTAACAATCTTCAATACATATTCAAAAAGATTTTAAAAAACACCAGATATAAGTTCATTTCAAAACCAATTAATAAATTTTCGAGATTCATAACTCTGGAAAAGGTTCCTATCAATAAGTTGGAGCGATGTGGTGTTGATTATGAAATTAATTGTAAGACTTGTAAGTAGCCGTATGGGGTTCAGACTGGACGTAAACTCAGGAAAAGAGTTTATGAACACAAACACAGTATGACCAAAAAATCAAAGTCTACAAGCCTTGCTGAACACTTTTATAATTCGCCTCATGTTGCCAATTTTGAAAATGTAAAAATCCTTGATTATGCAGCTAATAAATATAGGAGAACATTTTCAGAAATGCTCTGCATTCATAAAATATGGATATTAGCATGACTCGAATTATGGATACTGTAAAATCAAAACCGGAATTCAAATCAATAATTGAGAGTACAGATAATAACATAGTTAATTTTAATCGTCAACATTGCGCTTCAGCTTTTGTCCATATGCTATTTTGTTTAATTGTTACAATTTGTAGGTTGAAAAAACTCACATGTATGGAAATTGTTTTTCCTCCGTTCGTAAAGTTGAAAAGAAAAAGAAAATATTGTTGCGAAGTTGGATAGTTTAAGATTTGACTTTATGCTTTTTCATAGCTTAGTTTACTGGTGAGTGGTTTTACTGTATTTCAAGATTAAATACTGTCCAAACATTGTGTAATCTTGACAGTGTAAATTTGTTGTAACAGATTGTCCTAAAGAGGGATCACTCCGTGATCCGAAACGTTGACCTCGTGTTAATAAAATTCTGCTCCAGATGATACTATGAATTAATTCTAAATCAACCTATTCATCTATATTGCTAAAATGAAAAAAAATATCGAAAAATCAGAAAAATTTTAAAAATTTAATAACTTTAAAAAATCGCCTCCAAGATTGAATCAGTTCAAGGTTTACGCGGGTTGAACACGATTGCAAAGTTTTATAAACGCAGCTCGAATGGCTTGCCGGCAAATATCCTTGAACTGAGAGGAAAAAATTGTTTTGACCACATATGCATATCTATACAATAATTTTATGATCCCGATACTTTATGAAACATCATTTTTCAAATCAAAGGCCTGGATTGCGGATCTAAAATTATAAAGCTTTCTCTTCGAGAAAAAATAGAAGTCATAAACTCTAATGGAATGAAATCATAGAATGACGAAAATCAATATTTATTTAAATTAACGATTATATGAAAGGAAGCAAGACATTGTGGATGCTTCTGGTCCAGTGATCTTCTCATTAGTATAAAATGTAACTACAATAACGAAAGCAGTTCAGTTGGACAATGTACAATTTCGAAGTTATAAGTGACCTATAAGTAAATGTAATAACGAACATGGACTGGCTATATTAATGTTTTGTTTTTCATTGTTTTCAGCAATATTTATGAAGGTATTCTGGAAATAATCAGCAAATTTAATTTTTTATGAATGTGTATTATGTCTTAAATATTTCTCATTTTAAATACAGATTCATTCTCATAGCTGATAAACGTTATCAGTAACATATATATATATCAGGTTTTGTAGATGATAAGAGTTTCAAGATAATGATTCTGAGCAGACATAAGCTAAATCTAAAAATATGGACATGTTAGTTAGATGTGAACGATCATCATGATTTACTCTGTGCATGAGTAATATAATAAATATTATTATTTTATTATGGTTGTCTAAATATTCTAGAATAAAACGTTACAGTCAATAACGACAGCTTTATTTAGGGGGAAGAAATTTCGACTTATAAATTTCAACTTTTAACTAAATACTGTAGTTTCAAGGTAAATGCTTAACACGTAGTATGTTCATGTAAATAACGCAGTTAAAAAGAAATATTTTCTCTTTCACCTGTATATATATATATATTTGTGTGTGTGTGTGTATGTTTGTGTGTGTGTGTGTGTGTGTGTGTGTGTGAGTTTGTAGGTGTATATGTGTACGTGCGTATGAGTTTGTATGTGTATATGTGTACGTGCGTATGAGTGAGTGCATGCAGCGTAACTCTCTAGAAATTTCAATGTACAAAATCTATGCCTTTACACCATACATAAAACGACTCTGTATTGTACAAATAAATAAAAAGAATTTCCTCCCTTGATTTCAAGTCTATCTTCATTCATAACAACAAATAATTTGTTGAAAGTAACAATTTCTAAGATATTATGTGCTCCTATTAAACGAAAGTTACTTAGTATTTTTATATAAAAAAACATTGATCCTATTGTTCTAAAAATGTAACAGAATTGTCGTACGGATCTATTCGAAGTGAGTCTATAGGTTTTTCTACAAAAAATGTGCGACCTCAAATCTAAATGTCCCTCACATTTTTATAAATGTGAAAAAAATGTTTTCGTGATTAAAAAAATCTTCTACTTATTAAAGCATTCGTTTGATATATTTAATCTATTTCAAAAATAAAAACAATGAGTTTTTGTCGAGTACCCTGATATATACTGTCATTTTTGTGTGGCACATTAAAAAATGTACGGGCGATCGCAGCTTTGTCGGGGATCGTTTTTATTGACTGAATGGAAGGAGGAAAATAAGATTTATTTGAAATGCAGCATTGCATAGCATAGATGGTTCATTCGAGAAAATGTCATTATTTAATAGATAATACCAAAAACTTCTATTTTAAATAGGGATTTTTTTAGAAATATGAATCACATTATTTTAAGTCATATGATAAAACTCGTGATCTGATTTCGTATATCCTAAGGAAAAATAGATTAAACTGGTGATCATTATAGATTTTCAGCCGCTGATTCTGATGACAGCGGTTAACTTTTTCGAAAAAGTTGTGCGTTTTTGCTGTACAATAGATTAAACAAATTACAAAAAATGTTGTTTTTTTATTTTTTCGAACTCTTTTGAAAACATATGCGTTATCATTGAAATCAGCGGTTCGAAATACATAAGAATCACCAACTTTATCCATTTTTATATTGGCATATATGCAATCATAGCCCGTTCTCTGATCATGGCATATTCCAGAGTAGTACATACAAAAAATTTCTTCATAATCGCGGATTTTTTTCAAACTTAGTACATTTATTAAAGATATAATGATAAATAATCGTACGAATTTTAAGACCAATATATCAATTTTTTCAAAAGTTATTAACAATTAAAAAATATTTTTATTTTTTCTTCGAAACGTCATATCTCAGCAATGAACAATCGTATCGGAATGAGCCTTGTTGCAAAATACTCAGAAAATATTAAACTTTTAAACTACAAACAAAGAAATTCAATTTTTTTATTTATAAAAAAATTACCAACTTTTTTCTAAACATTGCTTATCCCCCTATAAAAGATCGAAAGTAACGCTGAGGTAAGATGATCGGTGATCAGTCACGTGTTTTTGTTTACAAAAATACGTAGGTACGCACGCTCTCATACACACATACATACATTATCACAGTGTGTTTACTTATTTACGCACACACACACACACACACACACACACACATACATATATATATATAAATGTAAGGGCCTAAAATTCAGTCACCAATCCTCCACACTCCTTCACACTCCTCCACACGGTTTTACGTGTTTTCCTGTTGCTATTTATCTATGTGAAAGTTAAATTAAACGTATATTTTTTGTTCCTTTATAGTCATGCATCAATTAGACAATTGTCATTCAACATGTAGACTTTAATTAATAAT
>JAWWMK010039493.1:0-12057 GCA_035047105.1 Galeopsomyia nigrocyanea
GAGAGAGAGAGAGAGAGAGAGAGAGAGAGAGAGAGAGAGAGAGAGAGAGAGAGAGAGAGAGAGAGAGAGAGCGAGCTTTAGCAGGCATGTAGCTACAATATAAATGATTTGGCTTTATCGGCGCCGATCATCGTATATACGTTTCGAAAGCAAGCGCCGCCGTTTGAAAAGTCAATTACAATTGAAATCCTCAGCGCGGAACACCGCGCGATCTAAACAAAGCGCGCATGTATTATATATATATACACGTGTGTTTATTAGCGTTTGATGCTACACACACGCTGCGAATGTGTGCGAGTAAATGTATAACTATGCACAAATCGTATATAATGATGACGAGGCAAGGTTTTTTCGTACATATATATGCGCGATAACGGCAGATAACGGGCTGTGAAAGAGCACACGCTTTCACTTAAAACAGCTGCTGCTGCTGCTGCTTGCCACCGTCGATTTTCAAGGTTTTTCCCTCGACTGCCTACCTTCTTTTGCGTAATAATTCTCTCGACAGTCGGCGCGAGCGCGACATTACATAGACAGTTTTGGCAGCAGAGACAGCCGCGATGTACGGCCTTGTTTTTCGCACTCGTGCTCGAGACTTCTTAGCCGAATACAGGGCTAACGGGCTTATAGTTGAAAGCTAAAGCAAGGTCGTTATTTTTTTAGCGGGTTTAGCGAATACACCGGAAAAGCTTTGATAAACGCATGATCTCCGCTCTCGGATGACGCGACAGATAAGGATTTTTTTTTGTTCTTTCTTCTGTTTTTGTCTGCTGATTCTCCACACACACACGCAAAACTCGCAGCGATCAGTTGATGTATGTTTGACATTTGAAATGCCGAACTTTTATACCAGTTTCGTTCGTTCGCGAAATAAAAATAGGTGAACTGCGGTGGATAACGTTTCTTTGTTAATTTTTTTTTTCACCGGGAAAACCTGAAATTCTAAAAATAGAACGGAGAGACGGTAAATTTAATCTTTTTATTTTGTGTGTGTGTTAACGTGCCGCGAGCCAAGTTAAAACTGTCCTCTCGTGAGAGAATTTAAATCCTTTTGAGAGATGCGGAGATAGCGGGTAGAGCATATGGTCACCATAAGGTGAGCCAACAGCAGCAGCAGCAACAGCAGTAGTACACGTTGAAGATATTGCCGCATGAGCGTCGTAAAAGCTGACAAAGCTGTTTGCCACGTTTTACAAGATGTGTATTAAAACTTAGCGGAAGATGAAGTTTCGTTGTATTTCAATTACTTAAAAACATTTTTTTGTATATCTTGCTTCGCGAATGAGAAAAAATTCTATCGCGAACAAAAATATTCGCGAGCGAAGAGTAATTCGTCGAGCCCGCGAGTGGAGATATACATAAGTAACAAAAGAACATCGCTCGTTTCGCTCTTTCGCTCGTTGTGGCGAAAATTGGCAACTAACCAAGAAAGTAAAAAAAAAAAGACAAAAAATATGCGTGCGACCGAGTGAGTAAAGTACACTTTGCGAAAGCACGAAGAGCCAATGTGGCATTGATCTCGTCGTTGTTCGTCGCTGCCATGAACGGCGAGGCCTCGTCGTCGTCGGAGATGCCATCACGAGGCATCGAAAACTCTCCCTGCGATTTCCAACTCGCCAACACCAGCATGACTTCGGCGGAGCCGGCCAAAACTCGAAGATTGTCGCTGATTTCGAGCTTTCGCGATAGGGTAACTTGAGCTTGAATCGATTTCGATTTCAAATTTAACCTCGCTATCTTAGGTATTTGTTCAATGAAGGTATGGTATATATAACTTTCCTTGTCGTGTTGTTGTACTCGGCGAGAAGTGCGTTGACGAGAATGAAACATTTGTATATAAATCGATTAACGATGTTAATTGCCAGTTCATTATTTTTAGCCTCGTCCAATTCAACAGCGCTATCAACATAAAAATGCATATTCGTAAAAGTTGATTTATGAAATTATCGCTCAAATCGTGCATATATCATACTTTTTGATCGTCTCTATTATATTTTTTTTCTCAATAAAAGCTTGAAAAGATCAGCAAACCTAGCTGATGAAACGTCGCAAAAATATTGGCTTGTTTTTCTTTCCATCAGAAAAACCTTGCCCTCGCGAGATCGATAAGTCGACTGTTTCCAGTCGGCTCTTCCAACATCTATTCATAAAGATATATATTCTCATCGAGCCATTACATTATGAAAGCATCAAGATAAGAAAGCATGCAATTGAAGGAATATAACGCATTTCTCAAGCATGACGTCAGGCTTCTCTCTCTGACTCCCTTGTTTGTCATCATTCACGAGGTTATGAGCTCTCTCTCTCTCTCTCTCTCGCCTTTTTCTTTTCTTTTCGCGTTAATCGCGCAAAGCAATTGTCCCGTCTCTTCTTTTGTCGAGACAAGGGAGCCAGAGGAAATTGCAAAGACAAACGCATCGTATATAATATATCCTTCATTTCGCGCGAATGTTCTTTGTTATTTTCATTAAATAACAAATATTCACTCGTTAGTAAAAAAAAAATATTTTTGACGCTTGCCACTCTCTGGTAATATTGTAACAGCTGAGATCGCGATTATCGTCAAGTGGCGTGGGAAATCGTCTCAAGTCTCTGGTCAAATGGAAGGAGATGAAACTGCGGGCGTCAAAGCAACCGACAACGACAACGACGACGACGACGAGTGCCTCGTCTTTCGAAGATATATCATTGCTGACTGCTACAACTACCGCTAGCGCTGCAGTTGACAGCACAGTCGAAAGTGCGATTTCCGGTAATAAAGCGTGAAATACATATACATATATCTCGGGCTATTATTCGCACCATTTGCCGCCGTAAATCACATTATTTCGCGCGTGGGAGAAATATATTTGACGCTCATATCCTATATTCCCGCGTATTATGAAGAGACGATTGTAGAGTAAAACCAATTACACGGTAATTGCTCGTATATACATAGAGGCTGCAGGAAATCACTCGACGAACGAAACAACAACAACGAGTGCATCCCGCATCGTCGAGGAAGACGATAATCCGGGTGCGCCGCCGCCGCCGTCGTCGCGTAATCTCGTTGAAAGTAATCTCGTTTCGAGCACTTTTGACCCGGCAATGTCTTCTTCGTTCGTGACCGTGCATTCATCGCTGCCGTCCCACGAAGGTAATATATATTCTACTTGCCACGATTCAATACAATATATATCGATTGAAAGTTATATTGAATTATCAAGTGTGCTGTATCGCTGCTAATAGCTGTTGTTGTAAACTGACAATGTAAAAGTCGAGTGAGAGAGAGGTCATTAAATCCGGGTGTATAAATTCAGCCGTAAACCTAGAATCCTATCGTCACGGCGCGTCTATGACGAAATCCTTTAAAAAAACACACTTTTCTGGGGTTTAGAATGGCAAAAAAATTTTTTTTTATGCTAAAGCTTCCGGACCTTTTTTCTCTTCTTTTTGAAGGTATATAGTATCGGAAAATGCTCGTGAACATTGAAAAAGTCTGCAGGAACTACTTTTTCGGCATTTCCCTATTATAATCAAATGGGTTTTTCTCACAGAAAATAGGCGAAAAACGACATTTCTTTAAATATTAATTTCTCGGCTTGTAAGACCGCTAGAAACATTTTTGACCAATCAAAATGATAGCAAAAAAGAAGACCTTTACGTAGAAAAAAGTTTATTTCAAAAATAATTATCCGGTGGCAAGTTATCAAAAAGAAGCAAAATAATTGCATTTTTAGTTTGTTATTAATATCGGGAAAATACTGAACAAATATAGTTCCCGAGGGCTTTTCCAAGCATTTTCCGACAGTACCTTCAAAAAGAAGAGGAGAAATACCACTCTTTTATGAGTCAACGTTGTGTTGTTGCAGAAAAATCGAATAGCCTCGGCAGTATAGGATAGTAGCTCTTGTTCAAAAGAGGCTGAGAGAGAAAAAAAAGAGGGAGAAAGAGAGACAAGATGTAAGACCGGTTGATCGTCGTCTCTCTCCGGCACATATACGCTGTCCGTAAACGGAATGAAACGCGTTAAACGTTCTAACCTCATTTCCAACTTTATGGGTATATATCTACGGTGGGCTGCATTATCTTTCTCTCTCTCTCTCTCTCACCGCCGACCTTTTAATTTCTCCTCGAACCGCCACTGCTTCTTACTTGCCTTGCAGATATCGAACCATTCATTTCTGCTATATGGCTAATTTCACTTCTCCGATATCGCCTCTTTTTTCGGCTTATTCTATGTGAGACGTTAGAGGCAATTTTCTTTCTCTATATATATACCTCTCGCGAATGTAGGCCTTTGAAAAGTCGATCGCAAATAGAAATTTTTCGAATAATAATTAATTGACTTGAATTACCAATGAAATTTAGGCGAAGACCGAGAGGTAACGTCGTCGAGTTACGTGGAAGCGTCGAATTCGACGACCAACGCGAGCGACTCGTCGAATGTCACCGAGAATACCGATGACGAAGTGAATCCGATAGCTGGTGAAGACTCTTTGGGATTACCATCCGCAGTGATTGGCGTTCAGTTACAGTATTACGATCATTCTCTTATATTCCATTTCCCGATAAGCAAGATATTCATGACGATTTTGCAATTCGCATTTACAAAAGCTGCCTAATCAATATCTCTTCGACGTTGAATTTTCAATTTGGCACTCTTCGGCGAGAAAGTGGCACGTCCAGCAGTATAAAGCAACGCCGGGGTTATATAGAGATCGGACTATAAACGTCGCTTGCGTTGCTTTAATTTATGCCCGCCCGTAAACTTTCAGGAAGCGCTGCTGCTTCGACTTATGTGTGTATTTCATTCGCGAGCTTTTTCAATCCCTTCTCTCTCGCGCGCGTGAAATATGCTCGTTCTATCCGGCCTCGTAGACAACTATTAACGGCATATTTTTTTCCAAACGTTCAACTTTCCCATCTGGCAGTCAATGTACGAAAGTGTGATCTCGTGCGAAAACAAAAAATCCCCAATTTTTCTCTTTTTTTGCAAAGTGTCGGTACGCGCGCGAAAGTTTATTATTGGCCGAGCAGCTCGCTTTCGTTCGTCGAAACACACCATAATCGGGCATGTGTTTATTATACATCCTGTGCGCTCGCACGCGCGATTGCAGAACGGCCTCGTCGAGTATGGGTGCACGGATTCTCGATGTCATTCCCATACTGTTCATCCAGAACGGCGGAAGTCTGACTCTCGGCAACTCCACCTCCAGCAGCACCGGGGAGAGCTTCACTTCCAATTCGATCACGGGGTAAGCGCGACTATGGAAGTTTCGAAATTGAATCTGAGATTCGTACAGCATCACCAACAACAACAACCAAAAAAAAACAACTATCCTCCACGTACAAATTCTTCGATCATCCTTGCGTGGATCGCTATATGTTCGTCCGTCACTCTATACGTGTGCAGTGCGTGCGTATATGTTTGAAAGTCGCGTATATAACACGAGGGGGGCATACACGCGTCAATTGAATAAACGCCCGTCTATTTTCGAGTGAGCGAGTTGAGAGAGAGAGAGAGAGAGAGACGCAGCAGCTGCAGCAGCATGTTATATACATGTGGGCGCGCCGGCGTCGTCGTTTTCATATAGGCAAAGGCGCGCTTGACCGAAGCTCAAGCACGAGCGCGAAAAATCCCCTGCTATATAACGGTATTAACAAGCATATAGCATGCGAAGAGAGAGAGAGAGAGAGAGAGAGAGAGAGAGAGAGCGGATGTACCGGCCCGTAATATGTATTCCTTCAGCCATGTGTGTGTGTGTGTCTGTGTGCTATGACTTTTCACGACGACGACGTTCTGAGCATTCGATAATGTTCGAGACTCTTTTATATATATTATGCAGCGCAAATGCATGTCGTGTTTCATTCTCGTCTCTCTCTCTCTCTCTCTCCCTCTGCGATTATAAACGTCGTATGGGCGTGGAGAGAGGACGTTGTCAATCGACATATTGCACTTGTGTGTTGTAGTACGACTAAGTTAATTTTTTGTTGTTGTTTTGCGCGGCGACTCTTGCCTATATATTATACCGTTATTATTCAACGGTTCGTGGTGGTTGGGTCTGCGCGGCGATCGATGACAATATTCGCTCGCGATGGCTTTGATTAATATATACAAATCCTATACATCGCGTGCGTTCTTCATGTTTGTTACGACTCGTCAACTGTGCGGTTGATGATGTTCGTTACTATATATTGCGGAGACGAAAAAAAAAAAAAAGAAAAAAATGAATTATTGACTAACTAGAGTCAACTTGTCATCGCGAATAGTGCTCGATAAATATTGTTCTTGAATAGATCCGATCCAACAATAACAGTCTTCGCGAGGGTCCGTTCTATTTTGCCTCGAAAGAATGAAAAAAAAAACTTTCTACAAATATTTGGCCGACGGATCATCGCGGTCCGTAAAATTCAAAAGCGACGTGTGTATTTGCTGACTCTGCGCCTTTATGTAAATAGAAACAGAGTAACACAGCTATAAAACTCAACGCGCGCGCACGGGGCTTCTGTATAAATGTTCCTTCCAAACTCTTTTTGTAAATTAAAATTTCGCGACGATTTATTTCGCAAAAGTGAAAATCATATCGCGCTGATCAAACACGATTCCGAGCGAATATCAACGCGATAAATTTGGTCTTATCGCAGTTTTCAATGTTCAGCTCGAGACAAAAAAAAAGAAGAGTTTTATTTTATTAACAGCACATACAGGGTCCAGTGGCATTTCCTTCCGATAATGCGGGCGAGACACGAAGCAGTAGCCCCGCCGCAACGTTATAGAAAGTCCGATATATAAAGTGCGCGGTCTAACGCCATATTGGATCTTATCGTCTATTAATACAGTTCACACGTCTATTTTAAGGTGGTCTAACGATGCAAATACATTACACGTACATGTACGCGCGCGGAGATCTTTAATTTTCGTAGTCGAGCCGATCGAGAGAGAGTTACACTCGAAGTTATTTCACGTTCGGAGGAGGCTGATTACGACTTTCACGTGAGCTAACGCATCTCGTATAAACTGACGATGACTGCATGCGCTTTTATTATTATACGGCAGCAGATCATTCGATTTAATGCGTGACTCATACTTTTCTCGCGACGCGACGCTATATAGACAACTTCTGAGATGCCAATGTTGGCGAAAATCTCGCGGATTAACGAGATGATTATTTTTCACTTTTCTTCTCGAGCGCGAGCGAGTTGTACATTTTTCTTTCTCTCTCTCTTTCTCTCTCTCTCTCTCTCTCTCTCTCTCTCTCGTCGATTTTGACGTATTATACCGTTCTGAGCTGTGGTCAACCAATCGTCAATAATAACAGTACTTTAGGCCGCATGGATTATAAATTTGCATATAATTGAATGGCAATTATCGGTACAATGGGGCACGATATGAATGCGCGCTCGCTCGCGCCTGTGAAAAAAATGTCAAACAAAGAAGGTCGATTGAGAGAGAAAGAGAGAGAGACCGAATTGTAACAATTCACCGCGCGATGCTAATGAAATGTGTGTTGCGAAAAAAAAATAATAGTCGCGCGATATCTTTGTCCCTGCATATATACATCAAGTGTAACAACAACAGCAGCAACGATGGCGCACACGCACGTATAAAATTTTTCCACAGTAGCTGCTCTGCGATTGTGCAACGCGATATATATTATACCTTGGGCTTTTTCGCGGAAGTTGCCGTAGGTTTTTCCGATCTAACCGATCGATCGAGGAACGTTGTGTATTAAGCAAGTTTCCCCGTCATTAGAGGCGCGCTTTTACTATAGGCTTCGTGCGTTTATTATAGAATATAAAGGATCCTCCTCCTCCCTCGCTGCTGCTGCTTTTTTTTTTCGTGTGAGACTCTTCCGGTATTTCTTCCCGCGCGTACACTATAGCTGCGTGCGTAGGTACATCCCCCTTCATGTGTTTTGTTTGGGAACGCGATGTGCAGCTTTCGGTTTTTCTTATACATATACGTGTATAAGGCAACGTCGTCGAGATTTACGACTTTCAGCGCGGGAAAGCTTAATAAGCCTATATGTGCAGCGCGGTAAATTAAAAATCTCGGGTTTAGATAAAAATTAACGATATACTTTTGCCGAGAACCAAGTTGTTATTTTTCTGTGTGCAATCGCTAATGCGCGTTTATTGATATGCACGCCTATAAGGTATTTCTTTATATATTTACGTAACGAATTTTTTTTTTTTTTTGCGTAAGAGAGATTAATTCTGAGAGAAAAAAAGAATTATAGAACGAATGCATAAATTATAATCGCTCTTCGTGTGTGTACTTTCGAACGCGCGGATATTAAGGAAGAAAGAAAGTCGTAAAAAGAGATAAGCGCGCGCAATTAAACGATTTAATATATTTGAAAAAAGAAAAAAAAAGATCGATCTATAGATGTTTTTCTCACTTTCATTTTCCGTGCATTAGAAGGCGAACAATGAATATTGGAAATTAAATACGAAGCTTTTTTTTTCTCTTCTAGTGAATAGGCCAGCCAATTATAATAATTTTACGATTACGCATGACATACAAAAATTAAATGGCGATGTGAAAGTGTCTGTGCGCGACGCCCATGAGGATTTCTATTTTTGCGCGTGCGTTATTATATTAAACTAAGGCGACAATAGGTGGAAAAAATAATTCGCTGATGCAAGTTAGGCCATCGCCGCTCGTTAGCTCGGTAATTATAATACACGATCTTCCTTTTTTGGAAAATTAGCTCTTTAAGCGGCCAGTCCCTTCAATTTTTTCTTGTCTTATAATCGACCAATTTCCATCGATCAATGTATAACTAAACTTTCATATTGAAAAATTCGTAATTGACTTCTATAT
This sequence comes from Galeopsomyia nigrocyanea, assembly GCA_035047105.1. Lineage (NCBI taxonomy): Eukaryota > Metazoa > Arthropoda > Insecta > Hymenoptera > Eulophidae > Galeopsomyia > Galeopsomyia nigrocyanea. Next base: position 8,810 of record JAWWMK010039493.1, read on the forward strand.
TATATTAGGTTGTATAACCAACCAATTGAATCATCAAACACGCATCGTTATCGCATCGTCTATAATATCAAAATTGAAAATCGGTTACTTTCTCGCAAAAAAAAAATCTTTATTCCCACCTTGCGTTTAATTAAACCAATCAACACTGAACTCATCAAACATATATAAAAAAAAGCACTTTCACCACAGTCCCTTTTATAGCAATTAAAAGTTCGTCATTCTCAGCGCGAGTTTCTTATCAAGATATCGTCGGTCGGAGATGTGTTATAATGCGCATGTAAAATCGGGAGCGCGCGGCGCTGACTGGCACGGATTATGGATTCGGCCCGTTTTTGTTTTCGGCGTTGCCGTGCCGATAAGACCTGACTGCCTGCCGGAGGGGCAGAAATTCATATGCTACGCTCGCGAACTTAACGAGGATTTTACGAGCTCTGCTGCATTATATGGGAGAGACGAAAAAAAAATTGTTAATGGGTTAATTATGATTGAAAAGCTTGTATATTACAGCTGGACGAGGGAAAAAAATGAAAAAAAGACTCGTATAACAGTAAAGTAAATATCGAAGCCTCTATATACTATACACACATCGTTAATAGCCTGTCAACACGACACTTGTTACACTTTGATCATTCTTTCTATTTCTCGCTCTCGAAAAGTGCTTTTGTTCCGATATTTTTTCGCGAATAATAAGACCGAACGTACACCACGATTCGCTTAGAATTTATAGCTGATAATAGATTAGCCGCGCGCGCGTGGTAAAAAAAAACAACGGTAAGTAGGCTATATTTGCCTCGTGGCATTTTGTTACCGACACGAACGACTGGAGAATATCTAACTATGCTCGTAACAATTTGAAGAAATCGTTCGGACATTATTTCTACGATGAATTGTCCAAACGAAAACACCTCTCGTCATCAAATCCCTTCTATTTTGTTATCATCATGAAAACTGTATGCACGCGAAGTTCTATTTTTCATTTTTTTTTCGTCAGCCGATGATCGGTCGTGGAAGAAATATACTTTTTTTACGACTCATTGTTGTGGACACTTAAAATCTGTTTGGCGCCTCGCGCGCTGGCTGACTGCTGCTGCTACATAACCGCATATTCCAATAGGTCGTTTCTTCACGGCTCTTTTTTTTTATATACCCTCGACGACGACGACGAATATTGCATTGTTTTGCAAAATTGCCTTTTGTGCAACTTTAATGGACTTGTGATCCGGTTTAGAAGGTGTTTTTTTTTGCATAATTGCGATACCGTAGGGCTACTCTACGCGCATACACTTCCCCGGTACGCGCGCGTTGTATCTAATTTTTCGGGATATACTTTTGTCCGCAAATTTTCGCCGTTGGCGCTTTTACGTAGTTTCGATCCGCTTTTCCATTCGCGCGAGTGTTTACCATTACGTGTGAGTTTCGCGCGATTATACAACCGAAAGTATTATGTGAATTCCGCTGATTTTGTTGCACGTATGACTTGTTCCTACACGTATAATTGATTTCAGATTTCTTTCTCTTGTATTATGAAATTCTTACAGGGCTACACGTACTTATTATTACGAAATAGTTGCGAATGCATAATATAATCACTTTCGATTCAATTCAGATTAATGTGCATTCCGAACGAAATACATCTATAGAACAACACTTTTACTCGAACACTTTCGATTCACGGGTTTCACAGAGGAAGTTTGCAGACATCATAGCGCGAGTAAAAAGTCTACTTGGTACAAGCAAGAAAACGGAAATCGAAGTCCCATATAACCGACGTACAGTTTTCACTTAGCGAGAAACAGCAAAGACTCTTTCTCCAAAGGAGAGATACATGTTAACTGGCCTTTTCTTTTCAGTTTCTTGTCTTCGGCTTTTTTTTTTCCTCGAGTCACGCGAATGAATCATACCTATCACAGGTTTACATCCGCGTTTGATCCGGTTTTCAACTTTTGTTTACATGTCTTACAAGCCGAACGCGAGACTTGCACTCAAATAAGAGCTTTTCGAGTTGTTAAAACTCGCGTGCGTTTCCTCTGCTGTATAACGTTTGCATCGATTAGATTACGCAAATTGATAATTGAAAAATATTCGCTTCGCAGAAACGCACACCGTGGCGTATTAATTAATTAATTTTCGGCGTGTACGCACCAGCGATGATGAAATTATTGAAAAAAAATTCGCGATGCACTTAGCTCGATAATCCGTTACGCAAGCTCCTTTTTTAATTGGACAGAGTACAAAATTAATTAATTAAGGAGGCCTTCGTATACGCGTCGTGTCTTACATACCCCTCTCATGGTCATTAGCAGCCGATTCATTATTCCCTCGGTAAAATTAGAATTTCTTATGTACGAGCCTTCAAAATTCCATAAAACTCAGCACTGGAAATTTTTTTCCCCCCCGATACGATAGCAAAAAGAGCGTGACGATAGGTTTAAATACTGCGCGTTCGCGAGTAATTATAAGACAAATCATCGGCAGTTCTCATTACAATCGCGAGAATATCAATCAAGAGAAATCGTGCCTCCTCGCCGCACACGCGAATGGATAAAAAAAAAGATATTGACGCACGTGTATACACGTGCTTCGCGAGCTCGGATAAAATCTCGGCAAAACATACAATACACAGTTCGCTTTTCAAGCATGTGCATGTCTTCGCGCTCTCGCTCGATATTATGCTAATATCACGTACTTCGAGAGAGCTGAATTTGTTATATTTTTGAAGAGGCGGTATGTGAGTGTAATACTTTGTCTTTTTTTTTTGCTTCTTGTTTACCAACAAATAAGCGACGAACGCCAAATGCTCCGCGCGCGTGTCGCAGTTTCGTATATATGTTATGAATAATGGAACGAGCTGCTTTGAATAATAATGGATTTTAGCCTCTTTTCTCTCGCGTTCGCGGTTAGCCGCGCGCTTATAAGCTTTGCTTCGGACTAGTATTTTCCCTTTTCATTTCTTGGCTTTGCTGAACTGCGTTGCCGTTGCGCTCTTCGCGAGCTACTTGAAATTCATAACACACTAAGCTTTTTGTTTTCGTACATCTAATGCATAGGTGTATTAATACAACGTTACGAATAAAAAAAAAGAAGAAAGCATCTCGCGAAATTTCTATTTCGAATTAATTACATACCTGCACACTTGTATATGAGGAAATCTACAAAAAAACTGTCGTAATCCGAGAAAGTATTTTCAAATATTCAAACTGGGTGCACTCTCTCAATTTTAGGTGCACGCTGTTCTACGAGGTATCAAA
>JAWWMK010039504.1:0-12056 GCA_035047105.1 Galeopsomyia nigrocyanea
CTCTCTCTCTCTCTCTCTCTCTCTCTCTCTCTCTCTCTCTCTCTCTCTCTCTCTCTCTCTCTCTCTCTCTCTATTTCCGAATAGTTATAATGCGGGCGGACAACGTGAGCGCGCACGGCAATGATAATGGGCAAGTTTGGTAAACAGGCATATAGGTATATTATGATGAAAGTTTGCCGTACGGAATTTCCTCTCTCTCTCTCTTTCTCTCACTCACTCGCTCGCTCGTGCTGGATTTTCCTTTTGTGAATTAAATAAAAGCCGCCGGGAGAGAGAGAAGCGCGCGATATATGCGCTTTGGCTGTTTGTTTTGACTGCGGGGCTTTTGCTGCGCTGAAATTCAGAGAGAATCTCTGGTATGTAGGGTATAGCGTTTAGGCAAATACGTGCGCACCACCTGTTCCAACTCTCTCTCTCTCTCTCTCTCTCGACGTTTTTACCCCCCGCCCGCACTGATGCGTTTAGTAGAAACTCACGTTTGTCGCTGCTGCTGCTGCTGCTCTCTTGATGCGATGCATTTCGTTAATTGGATGAATAATTTATGGAAATTTCGCGTCGTCCTCGCGCTTTCGTCAGTTATATATTTTACTGACGAATATTTCGCGTATGAACACCATTTTTTAATGAGATGCCTCGGTCTGTGACGAAAAGGATATTAATTTCGAGAGTAAAAAAGAAAGTTTTTGCAACGAAAAAAAAATAAAAAGGTGTGCACTATTGTTCGGATTTACAATAATTGTTTGCACATACGCACACACGCCGAGGGTGCGTTGCGGACGAAAAGTCATATATAGTATTAAGAGAGTTACGCTAAATGGATGATTTTTTTTTGCTTTCCTACTGTTCGAGGCGCATTATGCATATGTAAATACATGCGAGTTAGAAAGTTAAAATATAGGTATGATGAGTTGGCAGCTCGAGTTACTAGACAGTCCAAACAGCTGATAGTAAATAGAGCAAACGATCGCGTGCTGGAAGAAGCGAGTGGCTATGAAAGATGATACGATAAAATTAAAATAAAATTTTCGTCGCTCTAGGTGCCAAAATAGTCAAAGCATCGGAGGTACAACGAGGAACCGGGGAGGGGATTGTAAATATGCAAACTCGCACGTCACCTAAAGTTAAGATTTATGACGATCAAGATGCGTATATGTACCTCCAGCAAGCTCATCACCGATGCATTTTTGCAGTAGGCAGTAGCGCGCGAGGGGTATATGTATTTTTTTTTTACGTTCAAGATGACGAGAGTTGACGTTGATGACGAACGTGCGAGAAGCTATATAAGGAACAAGTTCGTCACCTCGTGAGAGAATGCACGGCGGAGGAGGAGGAGAGATAGAGCCGGATAAAGAGAGAGAGAAAAAAAAGAAGGGAAGGCGAAACACGCGAATGTTTCAAAAGCCACTCGACTATCTGATGTCCCGACTGCGACGACGACGACGACGACGACGACGCCCTTCGACGACGTATGCAAATACAGATCGAGGCATGATAAATTGCGCACGTGAGGAACCCGTTTCCCTTGTCACCCTGCGTGCTACGCGGATTTCTACGGACGGTTGGCACACATCACGTGTGTTCCCGGAGGAAACTTAATGCTGCCGCGTCGCACTCCATGATGGCTTTCATCGCGACGACTCGTGCAAGGGCACGTCTTTTGCTCGGTAAGGCAACCGATTTGCCATTTTCACGACGATGCCGAGCGCGACAATGATACTCGAGAACTATAGACGTGAGCGCGACTACATTTGCAAGTACTTGAATAACGAAACTCGTATTGACATGTAATGAGCAAGCCGTTGCGGCTTTGTGGCAAAGGACACATTTTGACGGCGACTTGATCGGACTTTTGTATCTTATTGTTGTTTCAACTAGAATAAATCGTGGAAATATATGAGCAATTCCATAAAAAAAGTTTGACAATTCGACACCGTTTGAGAATGTTTGCATTTTGGATGCACGGTTTTGGTCGAACCATTTTTATATTGTACTTGACATATAGACTTGAAGAAAACCTGTGCCCATTTTCGAACATGCGTGTAAAAAAATTTTTTCGCGCATAGAAGCTTTAAAAATAAACGAAAAAAATATAATTTTCCATGGTATTTTGGAATTTTATAGAAAACAAACAATGATAGGGTTAATCTGACCCCAGAATTGAATTTTTATGCGTTCTTATACTTTAGAAAGCTCTACAAGGGCAATTCCGGCCCTTGTAGAGCTTTTTAATGTATAAGAACGCATAAAAACTCAAAACTATGCAATTTGACACCTTTAATGAAATTTGCGTGCTTGTAAAACTCTACAAGCGTCGGAATGTCGAGTAGAAAAAAAAAATAAAATATGGTTTCTGATGTATTTTGAGCAGTAGAATTCGATTCTGAAGTCAGATTAACGCTATCATTTTGCGTTTCTTATTAAAACCCCAAAAAAACCATAAGAAACCACAAAAGATCAAATTTTCGTTTTTATCGATGTCACAGTTTCCGCGTGATTTTGACACTCTCACAGACAAAAAAAAGGAGTGTCATATAGAAAGGAGAGGATGGACAAGAGCATTACGAATCTTTTGATGCCCCGTAGAACTAACAATAAGTGCCCCTAAAATTGAGGGCGGTGCACGCAGTTTGAACATTTGTAAAAACGGTACCAAATTGTTAAACTTTTTTTATGGAACTGCTCATATAGATAGCTGTGAGAGTTTGCTTGTAAATTTGATTTTTATCTACCTAACTTTTCTAGAAGTGCAGAACAGACATTAAGAGACTGAGTATGGCGAAGCCATTTGTTTCGTAGCGACTAGTCTTGACAAATAAATCTAATCGCTGCCTCCTGAAGTGTATTCACAAACAAGTTAGCAAAGCACACTTATCTAGCACAATAAGTCACACCTTTTCAATGGACAAGCAATTCCAGTATTTCCAGAAGCACAAACAATAGCCCATAGGAAGCTAACGTAAAAACAATCTGACATATGATTTCACGAGGAATACATAACCAGTAGCCGCAGTCAATTTTTCACGGGCGCGTTAATCGACAAATCGGCGTCTTTCGAACCGAGTATAAATCATCGTTGGTGTCTCTCCTGAGAGACAAAAGCCGTCCATTAAGAGAAAAGCGCCACGTCACCTTGCGCGCCTATATAAGCGCACTGGAAAAAAGAGAAAAAGAAATCCGCATCCAGTTTTGTCGCGTTGGTAATATTCAGACGCCCCGTCACGCCTCTCGAGTGCGGACGCGTCGCGCCGAGGCTCTTCGATACAGATAAGTCATGCCCTTCATTTTTCAAGTACGCTTGACCGTTGTCCATCTCGACACCGCCGACCTTTTGCGTGAATTTTCGTTTCTCACACGCGCACAGACAGAAAAAGAGAGAGAGAGAGAGAGTGAGCGAGTGTCCAGTGCAAATCCGGACTTTTCCACGAGCACGGCTTTTATCTTGCGCATCCACCCTTAATTTGATAAATCGACGTGGTCCCCATGTGCGGGCCGCATTAATCACTACCGCTCGTACATGCATACATGGACCGCATTAAGCGCGAGCGACAGCCGACGTTTTGCGAAATGAGAGCGAGAGACGCGGAGGGATGAGATGCAAATACGAGATGTCGACGAATATAAGGATTGAGGAAGGAAGATGACCAAGGGTCAACTCTGGGGATTCCAGATAGACTTTTTTTTTCGTTTTTTTGGTGATGTTTGATTAGCAATTAATCACGCTCGAACGATTTTTCTTCTGATGAATCTTAACTTGACAGACGAAAAAAAAAATTGCCCGTTAAATGGAGCGGAAGATTAGATCTCTGCAAAGTTAGTTTTACATAGGCATTATGCATGTAAGAGATGAAAAAAACTGCTTGGATGTAATCTTACATTTATATACCAAACGGTTGGTAGCTCGAACAAATTAAAAATCAATCTACATCATAGATCACAATGAAGTATTATGGTTCTGGCTTTACTAGTCCGCTTATTTAACGATTCGTTGAATAAATTATTTTTTGAAAATACTTTTTAATGTTATAAGTTATCATAATAATTTTCACTAAAAATTAATGATCATTTTCATCAAATTTTATGATTGCTTTTTTGACAAATTAAACAATTCACAGATGTCATCCATCAAGAAAGTTATACCGAAAGTTGGGAGATTTACGTTTGAACGCCTCAGCAATCATCATTTGGAATATTCACAGCTTTTGGGGCTTTTACCAAAAGTAAATCAAAGTTTGTAGGAAGTATGAAAATTCATATAACAGAAAATATAATTTATTCAAGGATAATTGATATAATTTTTACGCACTAGTAATTTGTTGATTATTTTCTTTAGAGCAAATATAAATTTATTTTTTCTCTATTCAACACTAAAGATCAAATAAACGATTAATGCTTCATTCAATTACTAAATTAAAACATGTATACTAAAATCATTTTCAAATCTACGTATATATCCTCAATTTACCAAGAAAACAATTTCTAAATAACGCGTTTACATGTTTATGAATCCATCCGCAGGCAGAGCAGAGAAAAGGGGAGCATGTAGTAGCAAAAGGGTAGACAAAGGAGAGAGAGAATGGCAGAATCGAGTGAGAGGGTAAGCGAAACTAGAAGCCGGCTCGCGCGCGCGCACGCGGTCATTTATAAAGCGACGCGGAGTCTTGTTTAGAGAAGGTTTACATACTCGGGCGCGCTCGTACACACTGGAAGGATATTAATGGCGGATTAATTCGACGATCGCGTATATATGCAAAAGGGGCTTCCATCTCGCTCTCTCTCTCTTTCTCTCTCTCTCTCTCTCTCTCTCTCTCTCTCTCTCTCTCTCTCTCTCTCTCTCTCTCTCTCTCTCTCTCTCTCTGTCGCCCAGACTTTGACTTGCCTTTGAATGGGTCCTCCGCGCGTCAAAAGAGAGATGATGGAACGCGATAGAATTCAATCGTATAACGACGGTTATATTCGGGATTCGATGCTTTTTAAGTGTATGTCTCGAGATCGAAATCGGATTTTCAGCGATTAATTATGCATTACGCTCGCGAGTACTTGATATATGTTTGGGTGATGCAGCCCCTGGTGGTATTGATTGAACGCTGCTCGAAACGCGATACTAGTTTGATAAACTATAGAACTAGCGTTCATACAATATCGTGAGAATTTAGAATGATATATTTTTTTATCCATTGTTCCACCTGAAATAGTGTCTTTTTAACAAACGATAATGATTATTACGTTTTGTCCCATACGGTCAGTGAATAGAAGAGCATAAATACATTACGATGACTCGGGCTCAGTTCCATATATCTTAATTACGATGTCAACGTAAACTGACCACTGGGATAGAAAAGTCATGTAGGCTCGTACGAGAATAGAAAAATCACAACAAAGGCGTTAATGTGTTAACAGTCATCGTCTAAGCCAATAAATATTAACTAACCGTCGACGAGATTTGAGTCCTAAAATAGTCAAGGGTCACACGAGACTCACTTACTATATACCCTTTTTTTCTACTTTCAACCCTTGTCCATACTCTCATTATAAGCATATTTATACTAATAGGCCTTGTCCAGCGTTGTCTTTCTCGAAACGAGTCCTTCTCGATTTGATTTACTGGCCATGTACCGCAGTTTGTACGTCTACTGTAGCGCGCCTCACACAATGGGATCCTTTTGTTTTCCCAGACACTGAATTTGACCGTATAAACGATTCGTATATATAGCCCGCCAAGAAACAGAAGGAAACGCGAGCGCGCGGACCCGCAGTCTGATGTTAATTCAATTACGCGCATTAATCTTGTTTATTTCCGGAAATAAAGCACCAAGCAGGTCTTCCATAGAACTGATTTAGAAGTCCTCAAACTCTCTGGACCTTACTCTGCGGGCACATCTGGTTGGAATGAAGGTAACGCTTTTATGCAATTATTTTTATGCAGAATTTTTCTGAACACTAGCAGGAATCAATTATTGATAACAAAAATTTCTATGTTGATGTAACTATGTTAACTTAGCAGAAAATAAGGGAAAAATTCCCGGAATTTTTTAATTACAGAATACTTCTTGAATTGATTGCAAAGAGTTGCAGTAAATAAATATTGACCTTTCTACAGTTAGAGCGTTTACTCAGAAATTGATCAATAGCAATCTACAAAGTAATTCTTTGACAAAATAAAAGTTCGCAAATTTATTTTCCGCACTAAAAAAAAGTCAATCGCTCTCGCCTTCTCATTCAAACTTTTACAATCGAGCATCGATGTCGCGTTCGTTAGCCTTTAGCGCATTCATAAAAAAAAACCGATCTCGCACGCAAGATCCCCGCATGTAAAGAAGGTTGAAGGTAAAGAGGGATTATATATACGCTCACAGCCCTTCTGCCTGCACAATCGGCAAGGCGATTGAGCTCCCTCGGTTGGCTGGCGGTAAATCAGCAGTATAGCGAGAGAGAGGGATGAAGCCGAGGGCGGCGAAAGGACGAGACGCTTGATCCGCGCGGCTGTCGAGTGACCGACGCGCCGCCCACCAATTTACAAGCGACTGGGGAGACGTGATGTAAGATTAATTAGCACCTTACTCGTGAGTTACTTAGCTTTAGCTCTCCGTTGGCTTTGAGCTTCGAGCGTTACGTTAATTGCCGTTTATCGCTGTATGTGTTGTTTCATTGCTACGTACGATTGTGACGGTTTCTGCATTGCATCATGCGACGATTGTATATTGATGAGAATTAACGCGATCGATCGAATTGATATATTATTTAATCGCTTATCTTCATCGGTCGTATGATGAGATTTAAATCGCTGTTATTCTGAATATGTAATAAGCAGCCAATAAATTTGCTTAAAATAAAATTATTGTATTCTTAATTAAGTGTGCTAAGATTTTTAGTAAAACACTATTGACTGTCGTATGCATTGCCACATCAATAAATAAATCTAATGGAAAATCGTACTTGATAGAAATGCGCCAACATATATAATTTGAGTTTTGTCTGGAAACCGTCTGAAAAATATATGCAAAAATATCGAGACTGTTGAAAATAATGTTCTTGTCACGATGCTTCGTCATCTTGCAACACTGCCTTATCGTCTTGAGATTACAGAATAACAAAAGTCAATTGATAGGTTATCAAGTACTCTTTTTAATGAATATTCAGAGTCGTTTGAATAAAATATTCCATTGGCCATTTTTACAGACGATTATGATTTTCAGGTCAGACGATTCATAAATGACAATTCATCAAGTATACATATAAATACCCGTTTTACCCGCAAGCATCACATCGATCGTTGATATGTCTGCAAAAGCTAATTACGTGATTTTCTTACGCGTACAGATACGTCGCGATTAATCGCAACAGCAATCAACAATCGGACTACCGCAAAAGACAGAGAGTTCGTCTCTGTCTCTCTCTCTCTCTCTCTCTCTCTCTCTCTCTCTCTCTTGCGAAGGTGCGAGACGGGAGATCCCTCGGTTGCGCGAGGGTGCTATAACAGGATGTAATTATGATCGGTGAGATACGTCACGGCTCGAACGGCGGCGTATTGACGACCACAAATCATGGGTCCGTCGTCGTCGTCGACGTCGGCGGCGGCGGCGGATATCTTCGGGCGGGCGCCTGGAGACGCTAAATCAGAATTACGTCACGTCGAAGTCGTAGCACATATATCTACATCGCCGGAGGCTAGAGTTGACGTAACATTAGTCGCGGCATTTGCACGCGACCAAAGACACCTTCTGTTTTTCTCTCTCTCTCTCTCTCTCTCTCTTTCTTATTGCTGGCTCTCGTTTCCGGCGGCACGAGGTGCGAGCGTTTTCACTACACTGGTTTGCAATGCATGAAAAATTATTCACGTATGTGACCTGTTGTAGCAAGTCACGTCGGCTCGCTTTCTTTCCGGTGTGACCTCGCGAGCTTCTGCCATGTATTCATTAAGTCAATATCGTTATCGCTATATATTTTTTTCAAAGATACGCGTGCATACCGAACACTTTTGTCATAAAAAAAAATAAAAAAAGGTGAATGTCAATCTAAAAGAGTAATAAAGATGCACGAATAGCAGATTTTTAACCGATCAGCCTTTTTAACTAGAGTTTAGCCGTTAACGCTATAGCAGTGGTAAAAAAAAGTAGGAAACTTTTTAAATGAAACGTAGATTTAAAAAAATTTTTTTTCGCGTGAAGTAGATGAGTACGACAAAGAAAAACACATTTTATTATTTAAATATATAAAAAGTTTATTGATTACGATGATTTCATGGTAGTTGATCATTTAATTTGATAAAAATAGTCAAAAATAACTGAGCATCACAAGCTTTTAAAGCAATGTTTCGTCGGTCTACGCCGTAGAAATAATTTTGCGTCACACATTTATGATTTTTCTATTCGACAATCGCGTTACACATTTAATAACTTGCATTTTTAAGCGCTAATTATTGTCTATTTCCAATCTCTCATTAAAAAACTACAAACGTACACATTGAGCTTGATAAATAGTCTAAGCGTTTGCATAAAAATTCACTTACGATTTCAAATTGTAAGCAAGCCGTATACATATGAAAATGGGATGCGTGAACAAATGGCTGTCGTTCGAATGTACATATTTACACTTAGCATGAGAAATAAATTTTGCACTTGTTTCCTCAAGCGGCTTTGACGCGTTTCTGGTAACTTTGCCTGTAAAAGTTCAGGAACAAAGTTAGATTTAACAGTAAATTGCCAACGATCATGGCTGGAGCAAACTTTGGTACAGGGCATGAAGATGAAAACGCTTGAGCCTGATGCCACATGAGGAACAAAAATTGAACCTGAAATTGATAAAAATATTTAATGTCACGTTTCCGATATTGAAGGACGTTTTCCGTGACTGTTTATGAAAATTACTTACAATTTGTATCCGCGTTATGTAAGGCTTCACTGGATTGAGTATGCTTTGCCAAGAAGGTCCTAAACTTGCCAAGAGGTAATAGGTGTACATAATAACATGTACTGATCCATTAATTATCATTTGCATTGATAACATTCCTCCAGGGAAATATTTCAAACAAATGTATGTGACTAGAACTGTGCTAATGTGATGATACACATGTAAAAATGTTATTTGATTGTACTTTTTTCTTAAAACGAAAATAACCGTTTCAATCAAATCTATTGTTTTCAACATCAACGTGCAATACGTGACGTTCAACATCTGCAACATATAAACATTGTTTGTATTATAAACGATTTTTGGAACGTAAAATACTTCATTTCCAATTATATTCAATTAATACTCTTTGAAATTTCTATTTCTTTTAAAAAAGCAAAGTGGGCAAATAAATTTGAAATAACATTGAATTATTTAGTATTAGTTCTTTTTATAAAAAAAAATCAAGACTTGCATAAATAATATTAAAACTTAACTGAATAAAGTGTTAACAGTTATTGTTTAATTTAATCCGCTCTACTTATCCAAGCCATTAAACTTTTTCAAGCACACACAAAGAATTTAATGAGTTAATAATTTAAGAATCAATTGACTCACTCTCATATCAATCGGCCTCGTTGTGTAGCGCACCGGCTCACATCCTAAAGTGAATTCTGTCGCCCAGCCGGACGTATAGAATGTATATACAAGAATGACATTTGACACTATTTGAAATATATTGTAGTAGAAGATGAATGTTTTTAAGGAATATGGTTTTCTATGCTCCATGTATTGCCGTCCATATTTCAATACAAAATATGCGTATGCGAATAAAATTAAACATATGTGCGTCGGGTTGCCGACTAATGGCCAGTTGTTGGTCCTCGGGTCTACATGAAAAATAAAAAAAAATAAAAAAATTACGTTAAATAAATTGAGGAAAAAGATGTGGAATATTACGCTAACGTAATTTTTATTTTTAAGGCGTTAGAAGGTATTTTGCACGCACTTAAAAACTATGAATAGCACAGAATTCACTTCAAAGTATCACTTCAAATTCTTTCCGTAGTTATATAGGTTAACCATTTTCATTCGTAATCCTCGAGAGTCGTTTACAGTTACTCTTTCCAAAAAAAAACACCATTTGATTATCAACAACAGCTCGCGTAAGGTTCGCACGCGCACTTTTGACTATGAATAAAAAAAAGCACATTCACGAAAACAACAATTACCTGCTAGTTTAACGTTGTAATAATTGTACGCCTCCGAGAGACTCATTTTAGTGTCCGTAACGTCGCGTCGCCGTATTAGGCGCTCAGCAACTTGTCTCGAAAGCGAACCAGAAGAGAAAGAAGGAAGGACGAAGAGAGAGAGAGAACAGTTTTGAAGCCACGTGAACGTACCGGCAGCAAGCAACGAACTGTTTAGCGCGTGAGTTCGACAGACCGTTAAGCAGCTCGTATTTATAGGTTACAGATTGTATTTACGGCTGCGAGAGAGTCCGAATAGCTTTTTTTTTCCTGACCAGCCAGCAAAACTCTCGCGCACGAGGAACGCTCACGGCTCACGCACACGCACTCAGGTAGGGATATAATAAATTCACCGACGTGTATATATATGTTACACGCTACACGCAACGCGAGCGCCAAAGCATCTGCTTTCTCATTTTCGAACGTCACTGATTCGTCTCTTCGTACTTTTTCCTTGTCCAGGAGCGAGCGGCGCTATACCTACTCCTGTGCAGTTTTGGACAGTTTTTCCTGCCTCTCGCTTCGCGTTCGCAGAGCGTGTGCGCGTACTTTGGCAACGCGCTGTGAGATTGCCTCTTTTATCGACCGACGTGATTGCAGACTGTGCAAATTTCAGATTGCACGTTTATATAGGCAATTAGAAGAGTGTGAAAATCCAAAAACATTTGCGGAATAAAAAAAAATTCAGTTTAATTTTATTGTCTTTTTTTATTGTTATGAATAAATTACAATATGTTACTGGTAAATGTGAGTTTTTAAGAGCTGAAAAAATACTAATAGCGTCTTTTTTTAAAGGCTGTTTGTTAACATTATAAGAACTAAAAAAAATTATTTTTAAATAAAAAATAAACATTGTTGGAAATCGGAGCACTTGCAAAATAAAGCATATTTTTGTATTCAAACTTTTAATATTTAGTTTGAACATTTGTCATTATTTTATTATTCATCATTATGAATAAAACATATATTTAAACAATAACTATTCAATACTCCGGATCTTTTAATAAAAACTATAATAAACTTAATTAATACTCGAAGTATGTACATAGAAATTATAATTAATTATGATTGAGCACAGAAAAGCGATAATTTAATCAACTGGATAAAAAAAAAGTCGGTTAAATGTCAATGTGGCTTTCATTGTCAAGGCTAAATTGTGATAAATAACAGCGGATGCGAATAATTTCAATAATAAGAACTCTTCACGGTGACAAGGTGACTGAACTCAGTTCGCGTGTTTTAGATACGTTTATTTGATATTCAAAAACATTGTAGGCAAATGTGCTTAGATAAGTATTACTCAAAAAACATTCAATAAGTCTATTACAATTATGTCATTACATAACATAAAAAGATAACATGACGCATTTTTAACTGACAAGAAATTTTTTTTGCAGTCCTGGGAAATAAATTAATATTTGAGCTTGAAATTTAATTATAAAAAAAAATTTCAAGGTTACCGTAATTAAATCAGTTCAATCATTTCTAAATGTTTTCATAATGCATTTTCATTATCGCTCAATCACTGTTTTTCTATACGAATCTTGCATAAATCAAGCGAAGTTAATTAAATATTGGAAGTTCAATGTCAGATAACATTCTAGCGAAACAATGGAAATTAAAAATACAAACATTATAATATAGGTGCCAGTGAATTATCATACAGCTGACGGAATTCTTTCGACAGGTTGATGGCAATGTTGCAGACACTCGCTGACGTCATCAATCATTCATGCTTCCATTCGGTTAATCTAGCGCACTTTACGACCATAACCCGACCGCACCACAACATTCCCTAGAGATACGGAAGCCTCGTGTACGGAGGTTTACTTCGGGACCCGGTAGACTCCTTTGAAATAGCCAAGTGAATTTCGCGCGACAGAACCCATTCGAAGGATTATAACATGTACAGACATATAT
>JAWWMK010039515.1:0-12055 GCA_035047105.1 Galeopsomyia nigrocyanea
CGATTATACGCAGACGAACAATTGAGAGGTTATGTTTATATAAGCTATATGCTTGCTGACCATTTTTCACCATTTTTACCTATGCTTTCCACATGTGAATATTCTTCATAACTGGCCAGTTTATGGTCGGACAAAAATGGTCAGAAACTGCCAGTTGACCATCTTTTACGGTAAACTTTCTTACAGGGTAGAAAGAGCGCTGCTTATTATACACTCTAAGAAAGAAATGAAAAACGAGAGTGATGACGTAAAGTCATAAACCTTTGAGGGTGTATGCGCGGAGAAAGACGGTCCTAGCGTCAAGACGTGCCTTCCTGGTACGCTTTCAATAATAGCACTTATTTGGATTTAAGTATAAATAACGCATTTAATACACCTATATGAACCAACAGTATCATTGCAGTTATTGATTGAGGTCTCCTGAAGAATTATTGATAGAATTAATGAAGTTAAACGTCGAAAATAGCAAGCGTCATGTAAATTTCAATAAATGTTGATACATTAAACATGATTATTGCATTGAAAATTCATCAGGAGTATAGAGAGTGAGGTGATTATTTTGGGGAAGGGAAAGAACTTTTTTTTGGTATTTAAAAAATCAACGGTTAATCAGTAAAATGAAAAGGGAAACACGGTGTCAATAGTGCGTTACGTGTGAATGGCTGTAAAGAACAAAACAATTAATTATGGCGCGCGCGGCACGGAACAATCGCGGCAGTCTCAGTGGCATTTAAAGAGAGCGAGAGAGAGAGAAAATGCCTAGCGGGAGAAATGAATTTCTGCCATCAGGATAATTGAAAATCCAGTCGGCGAAAAAAGTCTCGACAATGCTGTCTGCCGGCAGCGAGAGCGATCGCGCGCAGTGTAGTATAGCGTGCAGTGCAGTATTTAAAGGAGTAGAGAGCGCTGGCAGAAAAGCTGCAGAGTCGACTGCGGGCGGGGGTACCGCAGCAGCGGCAGTCGCACAATGTGACGAAAACTTGAGCTGAATTATCATTTGTGGGCGCGGGGAGAGTCTGTCAGTGTGCGCAGCGGCGACGGCGACGACGACGACGGCGAAACGAGCAATACAGCAAGGGAAATGAAAAAAGAAAGTCAAGAGGGAAAGAGGAACACACAGAGGCGAAATGTTAATTCAAACGCGGGTAATTGCTTAATGCGTGTGTATAGGCGCGAGGGAAGAGCACAGCTTTTCGCGCGTGAAAAGGCAGCAGCACAGCAGCAGCAGCTCGGGAGCTGAAAAATGCCTTCGGAATTCCCGTGTGGTGTACGCGGTGTGTGTGTGTGTGTGTGTGTGTGTGTGTTTGCGCGCGCGCGTGCGCTCTGGTGTTCGAAGCTGGGAAAGCTTGAGCTTGAGCCGAGTTGGGAGTCGCGATCGCGCGCGCGCTAATTACGAGCCGGCGCTATTCATTGTCTAAACGAGCCTACCCTTCATTACCATCGAGGATTTAATGTTAATGGGCGTCGTTTTGCCAGGGCGCTTTACGCCCGCCCCAGCCATTATACTGCCCTATCGCTCTCCCAGCTCTCTCAGCTCTCTCAGTTCTCTCTTTTACGCGATGCACATAATATAGCTATATCTAATTCTCGCTAAATCTTTGCTGCAAACATTCATTGCGCGGAGCGCGCTAAACTCCTTCGCGCGAGCTGCGAGGATGAGCATATCGATCGTTTTTTTTCGTTCCTTTCGGCTGATGCATTTTCCGATATGTATAAGTATACACCTGCACTCTCCACCTCCTCCTCCTCCTCCTCCTCCTCTTCTCGCAAAGAGACGCGCGCGTATAGCAGTTAATGGCATTCGAGTCGCGCTCGACGCTTCTTCTGCTGCAGCCGACTATACGACGACGACGGCGACGGGAAAAACCTCCATCGGAGGGAAAAGTCCCGCCAGTACTTTGTATGCACTTACCGTTTATTATGCTTTACGCGCCGTAAAGATAATTTCATTCTCCGGGGAGATCTCTATATAGCTATGCGCGCCTTTGCCTCTCTCCCTCCCTCTCTCTCGTGCAGTGTTGCTTTTTTCCAGCGTTGCTTGCGTGTTCGCTTGCTTTCTGACTCATACGAATTTGATGGCGCGTTTCGCTGATAAGCGCAGTCGTTTAAAATCTCTCTCTCTCAGCTCTCGCGTACATATTCATACAAGCACTGAAATGTGCAATGCCCTTTCGCTCGCTCGCCTATACAATAATAGCATAGGCCCGGGCTCGAGAGCTGCCTTCGTTGATATTTAAATTTTTATACCTCTCTCACGATGCTTTTGTACAGTATCCCTTTCAAAGAGAGCACTCATCGCGCTCATTTTTCATCTTCAGCGCGCGGGGCTATGATATTTATGAGACTAATATGTCAGCCGAGGCCGCCGCCGCCGCCGCCGCCGCCGCGGTCCGGCAGGGCAGAGAGTGTCGACGAGCGACGAATTCATTTTCTCTCTCTCAACTTTATATACAATATCTCTCTGACGCGTTCTCATCTGGCTTTCGTCGTGCCTTTTAACGCTCATCAGTTGACTGATTGCCGCGACATTACGTGTGTACTCATAAAAAGCTAAAAGGCGCAGGGGCACAATGCAGCCAAAAAGCAGCAGCATCGAAGAAAGGGACAAGCCGAGTTTACACAAGGAAGGGAAAAAAAGAATAATTTATTAGGTCGCGCGGGCGGCGGCGAGAAGTTGCCGCGCGGCACACAATAGCTCGCGAACATATTCGACATAATGGGCCGGGCGTCGCCGGTGTCGTCGTCGTCGTCGTCGTCGTTGTCGTCGTTGTCGTCGTTGTAGTCGCCTCCTCGATAAATTCCTATAGCTATACGTACAGTGAGAGCTCCGTTGTACGCTTTTCCACGGCTGTCCAATGCTAACATCCGAGAGAGAGAGAGAACTGTACGAGAAGGCGGCGACGTCCTCCTTTTGCTCTCTTTAAGGTAGCTTAACCAAATAAAAGCCAGTGCTTCGCTATGGCAGTGAGAGAGAGAGTCGGATGCAGGCGGCATTGTGGGGCCGCATTGACGTATCCTTCGTCTATCCCCTTTTGTTCGCGCGCCGCGCCGCCGCCATCCGCGGCTAAAAGCGTTTTTGTGCGGAGGCGCGAGCTATAATGCGCTAAAACCTATATAGCTACACGTATAATATCGCCGCCGCGGCAGAATGCAAGCGCGACCCGCCTGCGCAAGAGATATGACTCGAATCTCCTCGCGGAACGAGAGGCGTCACGCTGCGCAAGCACCAATATACAACACAGCCAGAGCCGCGCTCGCTCGCTCGCTCGCACACACACATACACACACGACCCCAAGTAGATCCATTTTAAAAGCTCATTTTTATTTGGATTCGCATAAAACAGACTAATTTATCGTCCCAATAGCCTGCTTTTCAACACCCCCACCCCGTCTCTCTCTCTCTCTCTCTCTCTCTCTCTCTCTCTCTCTCTCTCTCTCTCTCTCTCTCTCCACGTCCTTTATTCATTGCGGCTTGATGCGCAAATTAATATTATCGTACCTACGTAGAACACGGAGAAGCAAAACGCTAATGACTCGCGAGCAAAAAGTTAATGCAGCGGCTTTATGAATTCAGTTGATAATAATTTAACGTGGTCGCCGCGCCGCCAACGCGACGTTTACTCCCGAACAAAGAACGTTTTCCGAGAATTTTCATATTCAAGCGCGCCCGACCGCTCGCGCATAATCCCTGCGCAAACGAGATAAATAGCCCCCAACAACTCCAACTTATATTCGCTGTAGCGTGAGGTGTTGACCAAGTTAACAAAGTATCGAGAAAAAGAATAGACGTGCGATTGGAGCTGTTTATCTAGAATACGTCAATGTTATAAATACGAAAATATGCGCATAGCGAAATGGAAGTTCAACACATGGTTATAGCGCGCGGCATAATATCCCTTCATTGCTTGCCCATACACCTGTTGTGTTCGTGTTCGCTTTCAATGAGGGAGGCAAAATTGGATCGATAAAACAAGCATTCGAGGGCCATAGAGCGAGTCGTATCAAATATTCCACTTTGAGTAGAGCTTGTAGACCGTTCGTTCCTCTACCAAAGTATATACCTACTAATATGGCCCTAATTTGCTGCTGCTGCTGCTGCTGCTACAGCCTATATGCGCTATACACACTCTCTATTCACGCGCCACTGCTGCTGCTGCTGCTGCTACTGCTACTGCCATAATCGAATCACTCGGAATGCATTGTTGCTCCCGATTTAATTTACGCATTGCATTCCTGGCGCGCCGTAGCTACTTTCACTGCTATGCACGTATTTTCCGGAAACTGTGTAATAATGCTCGCGCTCGACCTCTTCATCAGCGCCCTACATACTTATACCGTATGTGTATATTGGCTCGTGATTGTCGAACGATAAATTCTTGTTTCTCTCTTTTCACATTATATTTTCGTCGCTGTTGATCGCGCGTGCGAAATAGCTTTTTCGTCCAAAAAATACCAGTGCTTTGGCATGAAAATATCAAACATTTATCAATTTGTTTGCAAACTTCATAATTACGGCGAGTTTGAGTAGAAGATGTACTTCACTGAAAAATAAGAGGACAGTAATTTTGAACAAAACCTCTTGTAATAAGAAGAAATATTCTTGTCACAAGTAGGTTCCTCTTGTTAGAAGAGGAATTCTGTTTAGGGCTTCTTGTGGCAAGAGAATTCTCTCATTACAGGAGGATATTTTTTTCTCTATGTCGTAGGTAATTCAAGGCGTTAATTTAAAAAAAAAACATTCACCTCGGAAAGGTGTTGGAAAGCGAGAGTTGAGCTGCGTGTGAGGGCATGTATAATAAACACAGAGTCAAAGGGACGATGGGGGAAAGAGAGTGAGAGCAGTCGAGACAACAGGTTGCACGTAGAGAATGCTATACTAACAGTGGTTACGTGTGTCTGTTCGTGTTACAGTGAAGCCGAGAAAGCCGCAGCTGGAGTACGCTGGCGCGCTGCTGACCACGGCGCTGACCCTTCGCGAGGGACAGGAAGCAATGATATCCTGTGTGTCCAGATACGGAAACCCGCCGGCCCTCATAAAATGGTAATTATCACAACTATACAACAAATCTGTCAGTGCTTTTATTCCTTTATTTTTTCATTTATTTCTTCACGGGTTTACTTTGGCGATTATATAGTATGTATGAATAGAGCCAGAGGTGCTATACAAAGGATTTGGCTGTTTTGTTGAGCCTATATGCTGAGGAATTCTACTGTTGCAATGCTTCTTTTGGAAGCTATCTCAGCACGTTTTTTAATGGCTAGTGCAGCAGCGACCAGCCGGCTGCTGCTGCACTTTTATCGCTTTATGGCTCGATTTTTTTTTACGACGAGCTCTCGCTCTCGTGCTAATGCACGCACGAAAGTGGAACGTAGCCCAATAAAAATTCTTTGCTTTACATAAAAATCGCGCGCGCGGCCTCTTTATTTCTTCTTCTTGTTTGCTCCTTTAACGCCATAAATCTCCAGCTGTTTTGCCCCGGCAAACGTTCGTCAAACGTTCCATCGAATTGGTTTGATTTGGCTACTAATTGCACCATACCGCGCCGGGGAAGAGCGCAATATAGAATGCTGCAGGAGCAGGTCCCTTTTACAACTGGGCTGTAAAATTGGGGGAAGAGGGGAGGGGAGCAAGCTTAGCACGAAATCTCGATTTTTGTATCTCGTTTTGATGCGTGTCCTGCATCGCAGTCCAGTGCGCGCACGGTGATCGATTGGCTGAGTTGGCTGACTAATGCTCGCTCGTGGCCTGCTCGATGGCGCGGCTACCGAATGTCGCCCGTTCTACTCAACATATGATACGCGCGATTACTATTCGTTATGCCTAATGAACACAAATTTATTCGTCATACGCCCAAATGCGTGGCACGCGAGAAAGCCGCTGTGGTGTGTATTAGTGCAGTGCAAGTCTCATAAATTATGCCCTCCGATACGAGACACGACTAACTTCACTATTACCTCTAATCACCTTATAATGACGCTTATCCGATTCCCTTCTTCCATTCAATGGAGCGCCTAAAGAGGTCTTGACGTTTCTTTGCCGCTATCAACTTATCCAAACTATTTTACTTAACACTGCGTTTACATTCACGCGCTCTCTCCACTTCTTGCCAATTCACATTCGCGAACGAAGCCTATATTGCATATTTACTTCATTGCTCGACAACGAAACGCATACAGCAATTAGTTTTGATGCACGCTCATCGAAACATGCATTAAACTTGTTTTAATGATTACGAAATGCGATCCAGTTATTAACAGTATAATTACGGTGCCGTATTACGGCAGCATACAATGTAATATAACTAAATGCACACTCTCATTGAAAATTTATATCTTTCAATAATATATCTCATAATTAATTTAGCCTGACGGCCATAAACATCGCGCTCACATATCTATTATTAATTCAATGACTTTTAATTTAATTTTGGAAAATGTTCATGATACCTACTGTATCGATAGCTCATAACGGTTAAATAACAACCCGTGCGACCAATCAGTATAATGCCTAACCCAAAATTTGAGCAGATGAATGTCATCTCTGTGTAAGGGTTGGCGAATAAATGTAGGAGGCCACTTGATATTAAAGTTACAGTTTATTAATTACATGACTAATATAAGGGATAGCGCAATGCGCTCGAGAGCAGGCCAGAACAATGAATGACGCACACGTCGCCGTCGATCGCATCGACGTCTTGGTCGCGATCGCAACGCCGTCAAATCTTACGTTCATTAGCATAAACTGGACGCACGCACACGCACCCACACTGTGTGTATGGCACACTACCATACTCATACTCTTACAGCTAGATCATTCATACTTCCAAATTATTGCACATCATTCGTTATCATTAAATACATTTCACATTAAACCAGTGCAGTCATGTTATTAGTAATTCATTCATTACATACTAGATTTGATTAACGCAATTATTGCGGCAATATGAAGTAATTGAATATTAGAGAAAAAATAATTCAGATGTGGCGCAATAACAGTGTATTTTCGATGAACTTCTAATGGATAATGTCTTTAAATATAAGAACGTTACTACTCAACTTTGACTTGCGAATAATTGAAACTGAATTTATTTATAAGTTGTATGCACTTACAGTCAGCAAGCTGCGCGCGACCTGTTAATCCGCTGAATTAAGTTGGTATTCCAATATTAGCAATATTATGATAAACCAGCAATATTAATCATATTATAAACCATTAATACGTTTCAAAGATTCGATTACACAGTCTATTTATTCAGGCTGGTTGAGTAGCGACGTGTATTGTTTTTCCCCAGCGTTGTCAAATTTGCAATAGCCAACAAAAAAAGATCTTCTAACCCAGTGATTCGTAAAGCCCGATCGAGGCAGAAAACAAACACTCTCATTGTCGCCAGACGAAAAAAATAGTGGGGGAGTAAAAAAAATATAAAAAAAAAAGATCAGTACAAGCGCCGATCGATTAATTCCGCTCTCTTTTCCCATCCGTCAGTGATGGGCAAGATCGAGCGTAGAGGCAAAACAAAAAAAAGAGGTAGAGAGCGAGAGAGAGAGAGAGAGAGAGAGAGAGAGAAGAAGCGAGTCGAGCGTTGGGGCAAACGAGGCTTTAAAATCGACTTGGACAGAGAGCGGACAGCGCAGAGATAGAAGAGAGAGAGAGAGAGAGAGAGAGAGACCGAAACGGAGGACATTGAAAGTACGCGCGGCTCGAGCTATAGCGCTGATTATCTGTCGGTGGAAGTTGGCGTCGCTTAATATATCCAAGCTGCGCAAGGATGAGGAGGTGGGCGGGCGGTCAGGCAAAAAGTAAAGCAAGCAAAGCGAAGTAAGGTAAGCGGTCGCGTGCTCGCAAGGAAATCAGTTGGGGCCTCGTATACATACAGCATAGCATTGCATAGCGCGAGTGAGTAGAGCAGAGTAGAGTATGGTCGAGCTCGAAGATCAGTTATCCGTGAAATATACTCGGTTAGCCGAGGATCATCGATCACGTAAGAAGAAGGAGGAGAATAAACGAGCTGGCGCGCGCGCGCGGCTCCATTAGAGAGATGCTGATTGCAGGCAGGCAGGCAGGCAGGCAGGCAGCGCTCGATCGCTCGACTATATACTCGCAAGGAATGGGCGAAGCGATGTGCAGGGAAGGGGCAAAACAATCGGAAAAAATCGGGCTCAATTAGCCCCGTAATTAAGCCGAGACCACCGTACGGGCATAATAGTTTTCACCAAAACTGCCGCCCGTAACTCATTCCGCTCGAGCTCGCTCGCTCGCTCGCAAAAGAGAGCAAAAGCTCTCACGGGCGGCAGCGGCGATACACGGCTCTCTGGCTCTCGCTCCAAATGAAAATAATGACTCTCGATGGACGTACGCGGACGTTGAGCGTAATTTTCCTCGTGTGCAGCCCGCCGAGAGAGAAAGAGTGAGGAGAGAGAGAGAGAGAGAGAGAGAGAGAGAGAGAGAGAGAGAGAGGCTAGCGATTGCCGAGCGCGCCTGGTTGTCCCGCGCGCGTACCCCATACTCACAAACCGTAAGAGAGCGAGCGAGCAAGGGGCCGGAACGTCGCCTTTGTGCCAGCAGCAGCAGCAGCAGCAACAGCAGCAACGGCAGCAACGGAGCACTGCTCGAGTTTGACTTTTCTCTTGGCTATAGCTAGCTCGCCTATACTCGCTCGCGCTCGGTCTCTTAGTTTCACGGTCTGCCGGCTCTGCGACCGCGCCTTATCTAAGCTCGCCATAGAGAATAATTGAGCAGCCGCAGTCCCGACTTTAACAACCGACAGAGAGGGAGAGAGGCAGGGGCTCTGCTTGATTCAAGTCAATGTATCGAATGAATTAAATGTCGCGAGCAGTCCCTCGCACACAGTCTCGCTGCTGCTGCTGCTGTCATTATGCACCAACGACTCGCCTCCACTCTCCTCCTTACTCCGCGCTTTCTTGCTTTGCTACGCTTCGTCTCGCTCGCTTCTTCTCCTCTCATTCTTATCGCCGACGCACGAGGACCCCTCTTCTCTTCTTTCCTCTGCTCTCCTCTCTTTTCCGTCCCTGTAAATGCTTACCTCTCCTGAATTTGTTCCGTCGAGCGCGAGAACTGATGAATGGCTTTTGTTGCATTGTTACAGCCGCGGCCGACGGCAAAAAGTTACGAAAAAAAGAGAGAGAGAAGACAGAAAAAAAGAAAAACCTGTAATTTTCGGGGTGACAAGCTGCAGTCTCGCGTCAAATTTTTAAATTACAATGGCGCGCCTTTTCGGACGATTATTCCGCTCGCGATGTATATTTCTATACATATATTACTATGTATGCATTCATCCGTGGGCCTCGGGCGATTTGTCGCCGGCGACAGTTTGGCCTATTATCTCGCGCAGCTCGCTCCATTCTGTATACTTAGCATCTCGCTTAGCATGTTCAGCGTTCTTGGAACAACTTTTTTTTTATTATTATTAAAAGCCAATACAGAAAGAAAATATAACAAAAAAAAGTTCGCTGGCCCGTTGGAAATGTTCCAGCAATGTGTGCACCGCTGCGTAATGCATCTCGTATATTACGTTTCCCTCAATTTTCTCGGCTAGAAGCATAAAATACGTTTTATTTTTGATAAATTGAAGCCATTTAATTTTTCATCGGCGCACTGATGCGTTGCAAATGAAAAAAAAAAAAAATTGCTGAATGTATATCCAATATATGACCGGAAATTTTATTAAAATCTGCGAATATAATTGAAAGTACATATGATATCTATATTAGTAAAGAAAACGCACTGAGTACATTTAACATAGAATTTTTTTTCCGATTTGCAAATATCGAGTGCATGTATAATATTACTCGTGAATCGCGAGTATTTCAATACTTGTTTGATAAAATAAAATTACGAGGCCAAATATTTAAAATTGAACGATAAAACCTCGATTGTAGAATTTATCATGTATTAACCACTTCAATTCGAGCCGTTATACTTTACCGAGAACAAATCGGCCAGGAATACGTTCGGCTCACACGATGAAAATGAAAAAATTAAATTGAGAGAGGGATTCGGGGCAAAACGGCGAAACTGACGAGAGAAGCAGCGCATAAACACACGGCATAATTACGAATTAATTAAGAAATAATTACAAAAAAAGGAGCGTGCGGTAGCGAAAAAAAAAAAAGCAGAAATGCAAAGCATTTTCATTGAAAAAGTGGTTGAATGCCGCGTGTCTGTCTATTCATTTTTTCCGGCCGAAGCTCATTTTCTCGCGCGGCTTTCACGATATAGCCCATTCAATTCGCGGCGTGTACATTTTTATCCCGCAGAGCGAGCAACGACTGCGCGCGCGAGCGAGAGAGGGAGGAGGCGCGCTTGCACTGCAGACGCAGACTCGAATGCGTGTGTATGTGCGCGCACTGCGCTCTGGCTCTGCTTTGGTCTTCTCTCTCGTGTCGCGCTGCAATGTCGTGTATTATGCGCGTTTGACGAGAGAGAGAGAGGGGGGAGGGGGAGCGCAGGCCATTTTCGCTGGGATTCCTATTTAGTTCCGGTAGAGGATTATATCCTACATATCCTCTCGTGAGTTCAGTTCAGCGTCCCTCGTTCTCTTCCTCTTTGCGCTCTCGCCGGGCTTGCTTCTTCGTTTTGAGCTCGTATACTCGTAATTGGTCGCACGCGGCTTCGCGTCCCCGCTGCCTGCTGCTGCTTTTTTCTGGTTCTTTCTTCTTTTTTTTTTCTGCCCTGCTCATTTAGTCGTCGCCATCTTCCGACTTCCTGAAAGTGCTTCGGCAATTTCGATGCTTATGCTTTCGTAATCTTCTCACTTTCTTGCTTCCTCCCTTAACCCTTACACCTCTGGCCAGTCGTCGTCGTCGCCGCCGCCACTGCTGCTATGCTGCGTTGCTGCGAGCACTTTATTTTTCTTCTTTTGTTTCTTTGCTGCAGCTCTCGCTCGTCTCTTCTTATTCCGAGGGACTAGGTTGTTTTTTTTTCTCTCTTTTCTGCGCGCCTCGACTACCTACTGGTATGGCGACTATGCTCCCTGCAGTACCTGAATGCAGACCAATTCGCGAAATTTTTTTGCTCGTCTACTCCCCGAGGGCACAATGTTTTTTTATCGCGAATAGCTTTTCTCATTTGTCCTTTGGAGAGGGGTGGGGTATGAGAAGAGAGGGTAACGCTGGCAAGCAGTGAAATCTGCGCAACTATTCCACAGCGTAATTGGCTATTTTATACTTGTTTCCCGTAACGCCCTCCCTTCCACTCGAATCATATTTATTTGCATTGTTTTTGCTTTATTTGCGTGGAACAGATAATTTGGGCAATGAGCCGAATAATAAACCTCGTCGACGTTACAGGTTCATAGGGGACGAGGAGGTACAGCCCATGCGAGAGCAAACCAATGCCACCGAAGTCGACAATCCAAAAACTTGGGCGGCTCATAGTCAGCTTCGAGTTCGCGGTAATCGTGATAATCACAATAAACCTATCAAATGTCTGTCGATGCATCCGGCGAGCCCGCTCAACGAGGTTACCGAGTCCAGATTTGACATCCACTGTGAGTATCTAAAACATTCATTTACTTTGCACGAATTAATGTTAGCTTTCGATGACGGGGATAGGTGTGAAAATTCATAAAAGTACGAGTTCCGTGTAAAACAACTTAATTTCGTCGAGATCCTTTGTTGAACGGCGATTTTGATTGCCTCCTGCACTGAGAGAAAAAGAGCGTGATGATTACTCAACCCGGTTCCGTAAATTTGACCAAATGATGGAGGTGCCTACTTTTTTTAGACACCCCCTAGATAACAATTATTCAATGCTAAAATAAGTTTATAGATTGTTAAAATAAACAGAGATAGATAATTATTATTATTAGGTATAGTCATTATTACGTTTCGGAATGAGCAGAGCAAATCGAATAATTTTTCGAATGAATAATTTGATTATAGGGGAAGGTGGGGCAAAATGGCCCCTGGGGCAAAACGGCCCCCTTTCGAGTTTACTATGAAGGACGTTACTAGAGAATCTGGTTTTTTAGTATATCATTAGAAATAACAAAACAAACCATTTGCATTATTTGGTGAGCTATAAAACATTATA
>JAWWMK010039526.1:0-12055 GCA_035047105.1 Galeopsomyia nigrocyanea
AATAACCCATCTTTTCGAAAAAAAGGATTTTATTGGTAATTTTATTAGCAAATTTTAAAACCGCGTAACTTGTGAACCGGTAAATTTTATTCAATAAATTTTTTTTATCAATAGGATTTACTCTCAGCTTTCGTTCGGTAATGTTATAAAAGCTCTACAATGCACAGATTACAAGCTATGTTCATTATAAGGGAGCCATTCATTTTCTTCAATTTTATGAAAATAGCCTATAGTTATAACTATAGACAAAACGAAGGTTAGACTGAATGGACGCGGCTTCTTACATATTTTTACGTATAGAAAGTTCCCAAAGTTACAAGCAAATCGGTGACCCAAATATGTGGCACTCTCCTTGTAAGCTTTGGCATTTCGGTAAGCAAAATCTATTTCTAATTTTGCTTGCACGTGAAAAATCGAACGTAGAAATTTCCTTGTATTACGAAATAAAATTCTTTAAAAATCTTTCTTTTTTTTTTCCTAAAAAAAAACTTCACTTTAAAGAGAAATTTTTTTTAATTCTTTTAATTGTAATCAATGTTATTGAAACTGTTTTATGTAAAATAACGTTTGAAAAATACATCTCAATCACACCTTAAAAAAACTCAAAATTTTTTCAAATCTCAACGACCCCTTCTCTAACAAGCGCCATCACCCAATCAAAGCCACACAAACCGCTCATGCACACATACACAACAACTTCACGCTGAAGCACATAATGCCACAGAAAAGGCACATGATTGGCCGTATGTATCCTTTGCCGCGCGGCACTTATCCACTCTGTGCATAGCACGATGTAGAAATTGCCTTTATGGCTTATCCAAAATTCTAAATTGCGGTGATGTGGTAATCCGAAAGAAGAAAAAAAAATTCATCGTATGTATCGAGGGTGGAAGAAGCATAAGAAGAAGAAGAAGAAGAAGAAGAAGAAGATAAAGCCGCTCGAAGCAATGTGCGTACACGCACTCGATGCACGCCGACTTGTTATTAGCGCGTCGGCATAATCACGATCGCGCCATGCATATATATAATACACCGCGTGCTGTTAAATCCTCTTTCTCTCTTGACTCTTTCGCCGCGAACTCACGTGAGCTCGTTTAACAACGAACGCGAACTGCTCTATACGGCTTAAAGCACGAGTCAGGAATGCTCGGTATTTTCCCTTCCGTGCCGCGCGCACACGATACACGATGCGCGATGGCATTTTTGCTTTGCTACGGGCTTTATGAAAAATCTAATGGATTTATGATGGTAAAACGGGCTGTTGTTGGTGACTTTGTTCTTCTGTTTATTTTTTTCGTGTATCTACTCAGTGTATTTTTCAAACGGCGTCAAAGTTAGTACTGAATTACGTTGTAACGAAATTACGTTAATTATTGAGTATCCTCCGTCTAGACTTCGTAATACAGTTCAATCGAATAATTTATTGTAAAAGTAGCTAATAAACTGACTAAAATAGATATTTCTCACGCAAGCATTCATATTCACGGTGAGCTTTAAATTTTTTTCATTTAAACATTTTACAAAAGTATTTCGGAAATTGGATGATTGCATTTCCGCATTTGGTAAACATTTATATAAAAAATTTGAAGCCCAATTCGGTCATAAACACCATATAAAACTCTGGCTTGAAAACTTTAGTAAAATTAAAGTTGATTGAAGCGATTTTCTTTAAAGTAAACTAAGCGCTTTAGCGCAGCGCGGCAAAGGCGAGGAATCGATTTTGCTTGAACTGCATCTACGTAATAAATCGTTTAATGACAAGCAATTTCCCGTCAAATCTCATCTCACTTTCGAACATATAATAACAGAGCTGCATCAAGCAAATTGCCGTGTGCCCGATAAAAAAAAAAGTACACACACATACCTAATAACAATAATATTTTTGTAAAAAAAAAATCAAAAAGACGAAATGAACTAAATTATCAATTACGGTTGGCACGCAGCTAACTCCTCAAGCATGATTAAATCGGAAATTATCGCCGAGGATCGCCGCTGCTGTGCTGGGACGGAAGATATCATGAATAGTTATGGACCGCTAAAAGGGATTCAATTATGAGGCCACATTGTATACACACGTGTATGTACACGTACGTGCATATATAATACACGCAGAGAAACGTGAATGAAGGGGGCAAGTATGTAAATTCTTGACGGGGGGAGGAGGGGGGGAATCTTGAGTTAGTATCTCGCGCGGAACCGCGATGTGATTAGACTGCATCACGCGCGCTTAATACGAGTATACACATAGATACCATCCTTTTCGCTATAAGCGTTAAAGCTATATACTCCCAACCTGTCTTGCCTGCTTCTCTGTAATCCGAGCGATAAGTGGTTTTTCGAGTAAGAACGAGGTTGAAAGCTAAATTGAGATCGAAATTTCGCAAATATTTTTCCAACTTCTTTGAAATGATCATCACGTTACCGCGCAACTTTTATCTATCCCGTCCTATTTTTTGAGAGTTTCGTCAGAATCGCGTTCTGTTACTTTTCTCTTTACCAACGAATTCAAGAGAAAATACATCGAAAAATATAGAGCATATATCGATCGTGTTGTTATTGCAAAAGAGCTTATACCAACTATCATTACACAAATAAAATACGATAGAATTCAAGAAACCAATACTGCGTTACAAATTGCATGAAGAAACTAGATATTTTTCCAGTAAACACAAAAGCTCCACAAAGCAGCAGTGAATATAATTAGCTGTAGCAATAAACGAAAAAAAAAACAAGATGAAACGAAATGCACTCATAGAATACAACGCATTGTAGATTCAACAATAGCTTTTACAATTGCAACAAAGTATCAAGCAGACGATGAGAAAAGCGAGCGTATACATATCTCGTTAGGGTCGAGGGGAGAAAGATTGTGAGCTTGCGCTTAATTCGTTAGGACAAAAAAACGCGCTCTGCAATTTAAAATCCGCGAGGGGCTTGTCAAGCAAACCCACCTTGTCGTCGTGTCGTGGTCGCTGCCTGTAATTTCAAGCAGAACAATATCGTATCCGAGTAATTAGAGACGAAAGCTCCCGCGCGAAAAGTGCAGTGTCTCTCGTCCACGCTCTCTCTCTCTTTTTCATTTCATTACCAGGCATTCTTTCATAAAATATTCCATCGCAGGAAAAATGAGCTTCCAAAACATTTTCGCGTTATTCGAAACGTAGGAAAGAGAATGCATAAAATACGTTCGAATACAGACATATTACGTTAACTTATTCGGAACAAACATCCCTTTGACACAATAGACGCTGTTTAAACGGCACAAGCCGCATGCACTCTCTCTCTCTCTCTCTCTCTCTCTCTCTCTCTCTCTCTCTCTGCCACTACTCGTACTTGCGAGAGCTATTGTAACAGACAGCGAATCTCAGCTAAATTTTAATTAAAATTCCACAGCAGAAGCGTCCTTTCGGATTAAGCGAAGTTCTCTACCCTTACAGCACCGGAAAAGAAAATAAAACAAAGAAAAAATAATGAGAGAGAGGGAGAGAGGGGGGGAAAATAATAAAACCCTGAGGAATGCAATTATGAAAATTTGAAACGCGCTTGCGGTATAATCACAACTCGCGCGCTCGCTCGCCTACACGCTAAACATATTTAATCTCGTATATATATGTTATAATCGATTGTCATTGGTCGTTTACCTTTACCCATTGAATAGGCGCATTTCCAGTAGTTCAATATAGCAAATATGACAATAGGGCAGCTATTCGCGTGCGCAGTTCTGATTAAGGGTCGATATCGCGAGTGCACATCGCCCCTCGGAGGTAGTAAAACATTAATTAATGAAGACACAAGCCTCACGCGCACACTACTCATGCATATAAACGTCAGCCACATATACGCACCACATACGCGCTCGTGCTCAGGGCGGTGTCGAGGCATAAGGCATCGTGTGTGTGTGTGTGTGTTTGTGTGTGAGTGTGTGTGTGTGTCTCATAAATTGCTTGCCACGCGTCAATTGGATTAATAGCTGCGCCCCATTCGTATAATGTCGTAGACGTTATACTCGCGAGGAAATTTCGCGCGCAAGCTTCGCGTCAAACGCACTTCAGGTGTTAATTTACGAGATACGCGGATTGAATCGTTATGATTATACGTTCACTCGCGCAAGTCGAGCTTTAAAGCGTCTCTCGCGCGCGCGTGGAACTTTTGATTTATATCGCGTGCTTTTTTTTACGTAAATCGTGCGACCACAACCACCACCACGAGCTCGTATTGTTTCATCAAGTCATACGCGTGCGTTGTTCCAGTGCATATTTATGCTATTCTTGCGACGACTTTTGATTTACGCCCTCGACGTGTGCGTGTAATTCGCACTCGTTAAAATCCCCCCGCGCTCTCTCTCTCTCTCTCTCTCTCTCTCTCTCTCTCTCTCTCTCTCTCTCTCTCTCTCTCTCTCTCTCTCCCTCTCTGCCTTTGACGTCGAGAAGAAAGGACGCGGCGAACATACGTTTTTTTTATTCTTTGCTTTCGAGTGCTTTTTATTCAGCCTTTGTTGGCGACTCGGTTTTAGAATAACGATCTTGCGAAAAAATCTTTGCTGCTGATATTTACGCTTGTCGCGAGGCTATTATCGCGTGCGACTTACTCGCTCTCTGTGCTTTACTCGTGTGCGAAAATGATGTAGAGGGTCGAGGTATAAAGCGAACGCTTCAAACTAATGGCTTTGAGACTTTATTTATCATAAAGTGAGTTCGAGCGGATTGAATATTTTGTTCAAATGCCGGATAATCCTTCATTACTCGCGCAAAATGAAAAATCCAGGGCAAAAATGTAATATTTATTTATTCATAATTATTACGTGAATTTCTAATTAATTGTCAAATAATATTTCTCTTCTGCTCCTCTGAATAGAGCTGAACTTTTGATGGCTTGTTAAGCGACGCAGACACATTTCAAACGGCAACATAGTTTGCCGCAGCTGACTACGCTCCTATTAATTGCGTATGCCATTTGCAGACTTCGGCGCCACACTAGAATTTCGGAAAATGATTTATGAATGATACTAATAGCAAGATATATTACAAACGAAAAGAAAGACTATAATCGTTTCTAATGGAGATATATTATATCTATATGTAAGTCCTGGGATTATGCTAAAACTTTCGGTATGCCAAGAATCCATATAGAAAAAAAAAAAGAAGAAAGGAACGCTCTATTAATATCGAACAGATGTCAAACATTTTAATATGAATTGATCTCTGCTTAATAATACAGTGTCAGTAACCGGCGAATACCACAGCGATGAACACGAAATCGCTTAAATTAATTAATTCAAATGAGCGTCAATTCAGTGGAGCGATAGATTGATTTTGACGTTACTTTCGACATCATCAATTATCCAAAGTACGAGATTGAAGCGATTTGCCACTGCTATCGCTGTGTATTCTTTATTAATGGAGACCTCGCGTTCACTGGCCCGCTAGTTGCTGCTGTTGCTCTCTCCAATACGATGATGAGATGTGCGAAACAGCAGAATAAACAACTCTGGCCTAAATCAACAGTCAATTGGTCACGGCTGCCGCGCAAATTTACCTGCGCCGAGTGTATAGTCCGCGCGAGGTTTTTGCCACATGTCTCGCGGGAGCGGCGCACGCGTCGTGCGATGGCATATAATGTGTGTGTGTGTGTGTGTGTGAGTGTATGTGTGTATGGCCACGTCGTTACAGCTCTTTTGCACTTGACGCAACCGAGCACGTTTTTGCTCGTGTAACTATTATTAAACTTCCTTGACTTGGATTGCGTAATTTTTTTATGAAGTTTTCGAAAAAAAAGCAGCACTTTTGAGGTCGAAATTAACATTTTATGATTTTTTTTTGTAGCTCACCGTTCTGGTCGTCGTGAAATTTTCCATATAGCGTTCGATTGCATTTACAATAGCTCGTCGAATGGAAATTCCCTAAGTATAAAATATCGACGCAATAAAAAAAAAGAAGAAGAAGCTGCGGATCAAGGAAAAGTGATCGGATAACAGCTGAAAACGTGACTGTCCAAAGAACGCAAGATTTCTTCCCTCTCTTATCCGCCTCTAATCGCTTCCCTTTTTTTCCCGTGATTTGTTGAGTTAGAACGCTCGCTCTCAGATATCTATCGAATGGATATCCAATGGTATACTAATTTGTACTTCATTCATGGATCTTATCGCGAAAGTCGCTCTTCATTTTCTTTTATTTATAGTTTTTCATCGTCTATCTCTGTTTTGTTGGCACACTACTCTTTTTAACGATATGGGTTGGGATGTACAAATATTGAATGAAGAGGAGAAGAGGCAAACATATAATTTAAGCAGGTTACAACTCGGTGAATTATTATTGCTTCGCGACCCATTGAGGAACGTAAAGATAACGTAATGTTTGCTCTCGATGATGAGGTATTCAATTACTTGGAAAATCTTATTGGAAAGCACTTTTTCCCAGAACTTATCTTACTGTACATACAAACGCAAATGTTTGTATTGATGGAAATTTTTAGAGTACCCAAAGTGCTTTTTTTTTGGTAGCAGGCAAGCCTTGATAAACATTTTGCTTTTTAGCATCAACACGCGAAAACATTTTTTTAGAATCTTTTTTTTTTCCATAAATTATAGCTATCTCAAACAAAGGGAATTTGTTTGAATTTGAAGAGTAGGATGAAAAATTCAAAATATTTTTCAAAGCTTTTCTTTCCCAAACAAAAAATCCGTCAAAATGAGCATTTTAAAACGTTTTCATTCTTCACACCAATCATCAAGAACACAATCGAAAACTTTACTCCGCTGATCCTGAATCCGATCGTCTGACCGCACATAAGTCTATAATTTTCGAATTCAGCGTCACACGCGTGTGGCACGAACAATGCCCCTCGTCCCTCTAATCTAGAGCAGTCGTGCCGCGCCAAAAACTAAAAAAAGAAAGGAAACAGGCTCTGACTTCCGCCGTCTCCAATCCGCTGTAAATCTTACTTAAATTTAAATAGAACTTTTTTTCCCGAAGATTCTAGGATTTCGAAGGACCTATACTACTAATTCTCGAACGGGGGTACGCATTAAATAACGTCCGAGAGAAGGAAATATATATGCACTCGCAACAAAAGGAAAGTGTATACGAGGTCCCAAGGAGAGAAAGAGAGAAAGAAGAAGAAAATAAATAAGAGAAAGGAAGAAAGCATAGATCACGAGGCGTACGCTAGTAAGCTCCTTGAAAGAAGGAAGTTGCGAGTGCTTTCACGATTTTCCAACGCTACTGCACATGCGGGAGGCCGAGAGACCGAGCGAGCGAGCGCGGTGAGCTGTGTGTGCTTACGGTTTGCCGCGCCGATTGAAGAAGATATATTGTGGGAAACAGAGCGGGCAAAAGGCAAGATTGCGAGGGCCAATTGATTTTGATTGTTCTCGAGAAAAGCTCTCTCTCTCTCGCTCTCTCTCTCTCTCTCTCTCTCTCTCTCTCTCGGAAGTATATTGCAGTGCGTTTTATTGTTGCGCGGGTAATAAGCTAAATTGAAAACAAAGTCAGATCGATAATGTTTACGAATAATCATGTAGAGTGATAATTATGCTTTCAAATGATTGCAAGAATTCCATTATGTATGCACGGGACAAATATTTAACAGGAATTTCATGATTAACAATCGACACTGAATTTACTCGTTTAAAATTTATATGCGCGCACATATTCGGCATTACACTAAATAATTACAGTGAAAATCCAGTACCGTGAATTTCGATCGAAATACATTCTACATTACAATCAAACAATTTTAGTATACAAAAAAAAGAACGGAAAATGGGAATGACTGCCGCAGTCCATAAACCACCGTGTCGAAAAACGTTAACCTTATTATATACGAGTAAAAGATATGTGACAGACAGACAGAGGAGATCACAGTGAAATAGATATAGAGAGGCAAAGTCTTTTGGGAGCTATACACTCGCCGAGAGAGCGAAAAGAGCTGCGTAAAAGAAAAAAAAAGAGAAAAGTTATATATGTGTACGCATACGAAAAGAGACAGGGCAACGGTGCGGCGGCGGCGGCGGCGCGTGTGTGCGGTAAAGCTAAAAAAGACGTAGGCAGATTTTGCACGAAGAAGTCTCGTTCGCGCTAATGCATCGGGTACACACACACACATCACACGCTAGCATTGACGTCTGTTTTTTAGGCGGCGCGAGAGATAGACATAAAAAGAGATTGGCGCGGCTTCTGAAGCTTTCGAGACTCTCGAAAATTGCGAGCGACAGCAGCCGTAACGTGCGGCACGGTAATAAATGGACGAGGACAGTGAAAGTTTTCTATTTCACGGCTTGTTTAGTCATTTGCAGTGGTTTGTGACTTTTTCCTCCTCCTCTCTCTCTCTCTCTCTCTCTCTCTCTCTCTCTCTCTCTCTCTCTCGTACTCAAGGTACAGTTCAAATTGCATTTGATGTTTATTTGTCATAACGAATGTTACTGGCAATGTTATTGGTGCTTTTCGTAAAATAATAATATCACGGTTCTCTGCAATATTGGGATTTATCTTGATTTATGAATTATTGAATGCCATGCTTTTTCGTGCTATTAGCGCGAGCAACATTTTATACGAGTAAAGGCAGTACAAAGCGACGACGACGTACGAGTGCAATAAAGATTATCATAAATAATATCGGTCCATTATTTTATTATATTTGAGTAATGGCTACACAATAAAAATTTTTACTCATTTTCGGGGGAAAAAAGTAAAAAGGTATTCAAAATAAGTAAAAAGTTACTCAAAATGAGAAACCGATTACTCATTTTGAGTAACTTTTTACTTGTTTTGTTTCGAAAATGAGTAAAATTTTTTACTGTGTATAGAAACTTGATTCACCGAATATTATATAATATCCTGGAAATCCATAATATTTCGTCAAATCTGATTTTCCATAGTTCCAAGCTAGAAAATGCCATAAAGCATTCAAACAGAAGATCAATCAAACACTCAAAGAAACATTAGCATCCATATCCCCGCGCTGCTGCGCGCATATCAAGCTTCGCTGCTGCTGCTGCCGCTAAAGCTCGCAGTTGAAATCACGGGGCGCTGTGGCGTCTTGGCAGCCCGGGAAATCCAATAAGCATCGATCGCATGCCTGCGGCCGTAAACACTGTAGCCTGCAGAGCAAGAGAGAGAGAAAGACACTCCAGTAGTAGCAGCAGGTCAGCCTTATCACAATCATAATTCCCAAAGTATCGCTCCAGAAGGAACGTCTATCACACTCTCTCTCTCTCTCTCTCTCTCTCTCTCTCTCTCTCTTACCGTTGAACGTCAGCGTCACATAAACATCAGATAAGTGCTTCGCACTAAAGGATGATGGCTTGGAAAAAGAGCGAATATAACGCGAATGACCGCTTCGGGCGGGTACAAGCATCGCCTGCGGATTTTTTTTTTTTTTTTTTGACGATCTACATTGGTGTGAAGTTGGTGCCAGCCCTTTTTTTCGAGATGCTATAAAAGATTCGAAGTGTTTGCGCTGAGCTTGCGGACGGAAACCTATAGTTTTCTATATAAATAAACTCGTAATTTAACTCACTTGTTTGCTTTTCGAATTTTGTATTGCAACCACTGCAAATTTAACTGTTACAAAACGAATTCGCATGTTCCAGTGATTCCGCGAATTCAATAATTTTGCTGTTAACTTTGCAGTTTTCTCCAGTTCTATTTCCACGAAGATGAATAATAAAGAACGAGCATGGCCGATCTGTCGAGAAGTCGTATACGCTCCAAATAAATTTAACGATGGATCAAGTTAACAATTAAGCACATTTACTACCTCTGACATTGCGAACGAACGAGAAAAATATATACAGCCAAACGTAATTATTTGTCTACCTATATACTCGTATAGGGCAGTATAACGTCTAGACGTAAAATGATCAGCTCCCGGGAGAAGCGTCCGCGCGCGTATCTTCGTTAATCTTGTTATCCGAGATTCGTCCGATAGCTAGTCGTATCGGAAGTGAGGGGTTGCAAAAAAAAAAAAAAGACGATCCCTCCTCGATACTCTTGCTACTACTGCTGCTGCTGCTGTCTGCATGCATCGAAAACGAAACGAACGAAACGGCCAGTTTTCCGCAGGCGCAACGTTATCTGGCTCGCGCGCCCAGCCGATTCTATTACAGATTAGAGTCAGCCGCGTGCAATCAAAGCCCACGAGGCTGCTACTGCTGCTGCTACTGGACGCAATCAGCGCGAGCACGCCTCGCTGAGCCTCTCTCTCTCTCTCTCGACGCAACGAAATTTTTTTTTTTATTTTGTTTCTCAGCTTTCGATTTACGAGCGGACGAATTCGCGTGTAGTTTCGATTGTTACAGTTTTCCTCCTCCCCCTTTTTTTTCTTTCACCGAGCAACGGATATGGAGCTTTTGTCGAAAGTTTCGGGTGAATAGAGATGCTGAAGGCCTATTACGGAGATAAGGTGCCGATTCCTTGTCAACTGTCGTGTTTCAAGGATTTATTTATTAATTTTTTTTGTGCTTTTCCTGCAGACGTTTTACCGTCGCGATAAACTCGCGAGACGTTTTTCGTTATTGAAAACGGATTTACGGGAGTTCCGATTAATTATAGATGTACGTTATTTTTTTTTTCTTCTACGGAAGCTTTGCCGTCGGAAATGTCACGATAAACTTGCGGCGAGACATTTTTCATTTAATTGAAAACGGATTTGCGAGAGTTTTGCTTAATTTATCATTCCGAAAATGTTTCGGAATGAATTATTGTATTATTCTGACGTAGTTAAACAATTTCATTTATTGTTAAAGCTGATAAGCCGTTTACAAGAAATCCAACTACAATGAAACAATGGAAATGTTTTGAATTTCCGACGCTTCGTCTATTTCGATATGTTTCGTTTGCCGTTGCGTTCGGATAACGAAAGTTAAACAAAAGCGCGACGCGCGCGCGTTACTTGCCACAGCGAAACAGAATGAATTTTGATATAGTGTATTTTAACAAACGCCCGTACGCGTGCGCCACAAATAAAAAAGTTAAAAATTTACATAATATCTCTCGACAGAAAAAGAGAGAGAGAGAGGGAGCAAAAAGAGGCGGCATTTTAATATTCAGTACTCATTCATTTTAAAATAACGCTCGCGCGGCACGAAAGCGCGGAAACAACGCGGGGGCAGGTTATAAACTTCGTTACGATTAGTCGCACCTGTTTTACTGAATTATGTGCTGCGGAATTTGCAGATTCAACTTTGCTCCACCCCCCCCTCCCCCTTTACCCCGAATTCCTTTATTCTCTCTCGAACAATTCATAGCGAATTAATTAATTATAACGAGTTTTAAAATATAAGCAGAGCGCGCTGGCGAAATTTTAGGTCAAAGTGGACACAGTGGTATAGCACATTGTTATAAAATTATTCAATCAAACATTCAGCCTGAACTTATACTATTCGCGAAGCAGCGCGCTCACTTTTCCGCCTGTTTCGGTCCCGCGAGAATTGAAAACTTTCAAGTTTTTTTTTTTTGCGCTCTTTTAATTAACCATTAGAACGACGTCACACACTCGCTCGCAAATGTGTCAAGTATACATAAGTATATTTAAAATAAAATCGATAACCGTTGAAAAATATGAATCTCGCTAGGGACTTTCGAATTCGCGATGCGGCATCGTTAATTATACAGATAAAGCGCTAGGGAAACACGATCGCGTTATTCTACGCCATCTGTGACTCTCTACTCATTTTTTTTTCGGCAGCCAAAATGTGCTCTATCTCGACGATTGATACGCACATGTGATGGTGGTGGAGTAACGGCGCAGACACTCGAACGTTTCTCTTTAGAAAAATTCGATTTTCGAAATCTCGTATCTCTCTCTCTCTCTCTCTCTCTCTCTCTCTCTCTCTCTCTCTCTCTCTCTCTTTCGAGGCGTCGATTGAGAGCCACATGCTGACGACTCCGAGATTACGACATGGATGATGGGTATCGCGGGATTTTGCCCTTTATAGGCAGCGCCTCGTGATTCCTTCGTTTTATTCGGCTATAAATGTATATACGTATACGCATATATGCTCTATACGATTGCGCGCTAGGCTGCTCTCTCCCCGGCAAATTTATTGTCCCCCCCC
>JAWWMK010039537.1:0-12043 GCA_035047105.1 Galeopsomyia nigrocyanea
AGAATATGTGTAAAAAAATTGAAAAGTCTAGGTTGTAAAATAACAAAAATAGAAATCTGACTAGAGACCCACCTTAAAGATGATACTTTCTCTACGAGAGACTCGCAATACGTTTGTTAAATATTTCTCAGCATTTTTAGCTTTCATCGGATCGTTGCTGAATAATTCTGTTCGATACAGAATTCCCCCGAATTTATATCACTATTAATGTTAGAGTGGAGCACGTGCATGGCTCAGTCGGCAGAGCGCTTGACTCTCACGCCGGGGTCCCCGGTTCAAGCCCCGCTCTCCGCACTTTGACCGCGACAGTCTGCCGTGCTTCCGTAGCTTGAAAGCGTTTGCGCCCTGTGTTATTGCCGGTAAATCCTGCTTCGCGGATCGCCACGATTATCCTGGGAAGGCGTAGGACTAACCACTCTACCCTGAGGATTACTGGTTTAGAAACGCAACTTAGGGAAATAAGTAATACGTTGAGCGTCGTCGGTTGCGAGGCTCTAGTCTTTTGAGGCTGAAGAAGCTAGTCCATTTTTTGTATTTTTTTAACGTGAAACGTTTATACGCGCGTCAGAGAGCACCAAACTTCTTTTCGAAGCGAGCTAGCGTACGCGCCAGAGGTGAGTCAGAGGGTCCAATTTTACGACCTCCCTCTCTCTCTCTCTCTCTCTCGCTGAAGCGAGAGAGAGAGAGAGAGAGATGTAACTATATAGTGCTGCAGCTTAGTATAGCTATATCGAGAGCGAGAGAGAGAGAGAGAGAGAGAGAGTGAGAGATGCAACTATAGTGTAGTAGCTTAGTACAGCTATATGCTACGCCTACAACTATAGTACCGTAGCTTATTATAGCTATATTCTCTCTCGCGCTAAAGCGGGAGAGAGAGAGAGAGAGAGAGAGAGAGAGAGATGCAACTACATAGTGCTGTAGCGTCGTATCGAGATGTAGATGTAGATGTAACTTTATTCGGACCATTAGGGTAGAACCCCATCTGGTCAAATCATTGAATACAGTATAATTAACAGCATTCGATACATTAAAACTAAAAATTTCAAATAGAATAGCATGATAACAGGCGCCTAACGCATATAGTACATCTTAAATATATTATTTCGTACAAAAATAACGAGTTAACAAAAATAGACTATAAATGAGCTTGCACATGGCGCATCGAAACATACATAATTAAAGGACGCAGGTACACGAGAACGAAAACAGAGCAGTAGGACGTTTCGTACTGTTTAATAACATATGGGCGCATAGCACAGACTAGACGCAATGAATACAAAAGATACGCAAGAAAAGATGCACGCAGCAAGCAACAATCAGTAGCATTTACGCAGGCGAAACAAAGTGGCAGTTTAACTACGAGAAAACATAGGGACATCATCGACCGTGGACATTTATAATTTAGATCTAATATGACGCTGTTGTGAAGTATTATTTTCGTCGAAGAACTTGTATTTTAGGTAGCATCCAGGAAAATCGACGTGATAGTCAGTGTTTGTGAAGGCCGCGACCGCCGGCTGACGATTAACGCACGGAAGATCGTCGAGAGCTTGCAGGTTTGAGTAGCCTTCGAACGTCGCGATCTGCTCAAACTGTTGGAGCTTGAGGAGCTGGAGAAGGGCCGCGAGCCACCTCTTGAATTCAGAAAGCCTAGCTAAATCAAAGGAGGTGACGCTTAGTTCATTGAGAACAGCTGCGGCCTTAATCTCGAAAGAACAGTTCCACGCTTCAGTGCGGGTGGTTTTATAGCGAAAGGCCGTCGAAGGATTTCTCGCAGATCTACGGGCGATCACCCCCTCTTCCAGCACAACTAAGCGAGTCGCAAGATACGTC
This sequence comes from Galeopsomyia nigrocyanea, assembly GCA_035047105.1. Classification (NCBI taxonomy): domain Eukaryota; kingdom Metazoa; phylum Arthropoda; class Insecta; order Hymenoptera; family Eulophidae; genus Galeopsomyia; species Galeopsomyia nigrocyanea. The sequence goes on from JAWWMK010039537.1 coordinate 1,834, forward strand.
GGATGCTCCGTGGAGCCTGACCTAGAAGTCGCTACAATTTTGTAGAGCAAACGAGCGAGAGCCGCAAGTCGCATCGACGACAACGAGAGCCACCCAATCCTCAGGCGCTGATAGGTCATGTGCGTAGTAATATTGCTAGTCGGTACGAACGGGATGAATCCTGCTACGAAGCGAACACACGCATTTTGACTGACCTGTAGTTGCTTGGCACGCGTTTTATCGAGGTCAATAAACAGCGAGGAAGCATAGCTGAAGTGCGGAAACACAAGAGCCTCAACCAAGTGGATTTTGAGCGGGCGAGACAGAGATTTCCGATAAAATTTAAGCGAATGAAGGGCTCGCAGTGCTTTACCAGACACAGCATTCACGTGAAGATCCCACTTCAGTTTCCGAGACAGTGTGACTCCCAGGCTTCTCACCGAGGTCGAATAGGGGATCGCGATCCCATCGATACAGATCGGAGGAACTGGTACCGAGCGCTTGTCCAGCATCGCCGTGAACTTATCGCTGCCAAGGATTATGATCTTGGTCTTAGCTACATTAAGCTCTAGCCCATTAGCTCGGGCCCAATCAGCAACAGCCTGCGCGTCACGTTGAGCTCTTCTGATTCCCTCCTCGATGTCGTGTGGGTCCCAGTGCAGATAGACTTGGGTATCATCGGCGAAGATGATATACCTTGCAAACTCCAGCACCCTTGGCAGGTCATTGATGGAGATTGCAAAAAGCAGAGGCCCAAGCACACTGCCTTGGGACACCAGACGCCGCAGAGAGCCACTCCGAGATGGCGCCTCCATCATCAATGACCGCCTGGAGGCGATCAGCAAGGTAATTAAAAAACCAGTCGAGGGTTTTATCGGCAAAATTGAGGTCTCGTAGCTTTTTTAGTAGACGGTCGTGTGGGATGCTGTCAAACGCACGTGAAAAATCAAAGAGTATGAGGATGGTGATCATGCCTTTGTCGATCGCGTGTCGGACATCATCCACAAGTCCCAAGAGTGCCGCCTCGGTGGAGTGGCCCCTGCGGAATCCCGCTTGCCTTGCATCAAGCAAGCGATTTTCTTCAAGTTGCCGGAGTAACTCGCTATGAACTAGCCTTTCGAGGATTTTCGAGGACTCGCAAAGCTGAGCAATCGGCCTAGAATCCGAGGGACTCTTGGGTGAGGAGACCGTGGCTAGAGGTCGAAGTAGTGCTTTCTTCCAGAACGCAGGGAACTTGCTGGTATCAATCGAATTATTGAAGAGCGAAGCGAGTTTCGGAACAACAAACTGGGAGGCACGGTTGAGCATATCAATTGAGAGGCTATTAAGGCCTCTACTTTTCGAGTTAACGTCGTTTAGCACTGACCTTACTTGCTTCTCGGTAAGAGGTTGCAGAACAAATTGCGGAAAAGAAAAATGACAGGTAAGCGGTGCATTTCGGATGACGTGTGACAGGAGCGGCTCGATTGACTGTGTTGGCATAATGTTTATTCAGCACGTCAGGCTTAAAGAATAGAAATGGCGAGGGCAGAGATTTCCTGGCAATACTGAAGCTGTGGAGCTCATCCCACTTCTTTTTCGCATCCCTTACATGCCTCAACTTATCGGAAATATAGTTGTTCTTCGAAGAGTCAAGGTTGTTTGAGACCTGCCGACACAGGTCCTTGTATTTCACAACATCATTCGGTCTTCCCGTAGCTTTCGATCGCTTGTAGGCAGCATCACGAGCACGCATAAGGATTCGAATCCGCTGCCTAACCCAAGGCTTGCGCTTTGAGGAAAGCACCACACTGCAGACTGGGGCAAGGGCGTCGTAAGCGGCCAGTAAGGAAGAGGAAAAGGCACGTTCAAGCCCATCAAGGGCTGTCTGAGAGCCAACAAGGCTAAACGAGTCTTCAGTTAGTGGCTCGGAAAGGAGTGGGTGTTCGGCAAAACGGTCAGATATGTAAACGCGAAGGTAATTTGCGTCGAGACGATTTAGGCTTCTCGTAAGTATTCTCTTCGTTACCACTTTGTTGGGACCGCAGGATAGCTCGAGCTCGATTAAATCATGACAATCCACAAACGGTGAGATAGTTTGTGAAAGGGCATATTCTCTCATTGATTGTTTAACTATAAACAAATACAGAGTGGTGTGGGTAGCAGGACTATTATTCGGAAAACGGTGATAAGTAGGATTGAGAGAGACAAACTTCAACCCATGAAAATCCACCAGGTGCCGCAGAGCTTGTGCCCGTCCATTTGTGTCAGAAAGAAGATTAGCATTGAAATCGCCGGTCACTACAACATCAGTGTAGTGAGGGAGATAAGCCGCTAGGCAATCGAAGAAGAGAGACGGTGAGAAAGCGGTTGGAGGACGGTATACTACGGCGAATAAAAGTTTAAAGCGGCCATCAGTTATTTTAGCTAATATAAATTCTGGTGATTTGGGGATGGTAGCATCCGACATATCCAGAATTTTTGTTGTGTAGTGGTCTCTGACGTAGATGCCAACACCACCCCCTCCCTTCAGGACACGGTCATTCCGAAAGAAGTGGAAGCCCTCGAGAGCCAGCTGAGTATCGCTCTTGTTTGCTTCAAGAAAGGTCTCGGTAATCGCTATCAAATCGTATTTATAGTCGGAAACGTGCAGTTCAAGGAGTTCAAAGTGAGCAGGACAGTCTAACCTATTTATGTTGGTGTGGGCGATCTTGAAGCAAGGCACCGAGAGGCTCGAGGGGTCGTGGGGCATGCTAGTAGCGCAAGCTCGGTGCTGGTGACTGGGTAGTCAAACGGGGGTTTTCCGAGCGTCACGAGTTTCCTGGACCGATTTCGCCCCCACCGGATCCGCAGAATCATCGTGTTGCACATCATCCTGAAGATCCATTGCAAGGGTTTGGTTAGAAGCTTGGTCTGGATTCACCTGGTTAGGAGCTTGCGTAGATATATAGTTTTGCGTTTCAGTGCAGGTTTGACTCAGCCCCTGAGAATGAGTTTGCTCCTGTGTCCGGTCAGCGAGACTGTCAAGAGCTCGATTAAATCACTGAACTACAACTTTCGACGATGTAGTAGGAAGGGCCGAATATGCCACGTTGTACACGGGTACTGAGTTTGGCACGGTCGTCACTGGCGGCAAAGTAGGAAAAGTGTTCAGAGGATAATGGGCGAAAGCTTGCGGCTGAGGGTGAGCGTACGGCTGAACGAATGTTTGTGACTGGTAATTTGATTGCGGTTGAGATTGTGAGAGCCACTGCGTATGTGCCTGAGCTTGCATCTGAGCATAGGGCAGTACAGGTGACTGCGAAAGAGATTGAGACTGAAGATACTAAGGAGCTTGCGATGAATGCGGCAGAGCAGAGGGATCATGCCGCTGGTTTCCATAGGCCAACTGGTTTGGGAAATCGCTGGTTCTGACAGGGCCGGGAGTTTTGGTAGGCCCTTCACGTCGATCTCGACCCCCTGGGGCTCTCGGAGCTCTCGAGTGAGCAGTTCTCGAGGAGGCCCGCCTCGGGTGGGGGCGGTCCTACTACCTCCACCACTCTGAGCGGGTTTAAGCTCGTCAAGGTCGGATTCGGAAATAATTGGAATGGCCTCAGAGCTTGTGGTAGCTTGCATGAAAATCCGGAGGTTACGAACAACCGGTCTGAGGTAGCCAAGCGCAGAGGAGGCAAGACGAGCCTTCTTCAAGAGCAGATAGACCGGTCTCGGCCAAATCGCCCGAATAGTTACCGGGGTATCATCACCGCATGAAAAGATCTGCCTGGCTGTCATTGTCTTTAACCTGACCGAGAGTGAGATGACGTAGTCGCGCATATAGGGCGATTCAAGCCTAAAGACAAAGGAGCAAGTAGTACATATGAGCATTTGCGCGGTTAGGTTGAGCAGTCACTCTCTGCATCTCGACTTGACCTCGAGTGGGATCGTCACGCTGGCGCATATCCGGCCTCCACTCGCGTGTGCCCACCGCGGATGGCAGATCATGGCCATTTCGGAGGTTGAGTGCTCGGAGAACAAGCTTCGCCGCATCAAAGTGGGAACCCGCGAAATCGATTGGAAGCCCACGTACAAGAATGTCTGGCTCATCTAAAATTGAAAAGTGCTTGTCGCGCAAGTGACACTTTTCAGCCTCGCGGCCCATGAAGCGGATCATCTGCTCACGCCATTCCCGATCCTCTCTATCGCGTTTCTCCTCTCGTTTGCGACGCTCGCGTGCCTCTTCACGCCACTTATTCGCCAAGCCCTGGACATCTGATGGAAGTGGTGCATTAGAAAGCTCAGGTAGCATGACGACTGTATCAGCGATGGAGTTGAATGAGTCAAAGAAACCGGCGGACGTCGTAAGGACTGGCTGCGGCGAAAAAAGATCGGAAAGCTTCAAGCAGCTCGAGTCAGAAGAGGTGGGGCGATGTTGCTTGGCAACGCGTTTGATGGTAGGCTGAAGGGGCGAGCTCAAGCGCTTCTTGTTCTGCCAGTTGGTGGGGGCGTGTCGGAGATCGCTAGTGATCGATCACCGGTGGGGGAGGAGTCAGTGGCACTCGGCAAGCTGATGTTCCTTTTTTCGCCTGCGGTGGGCAGAGGCAGTGGAAGCACAATTATAGTAGAGAATGCCCTTAAAATCAGCTGTTGTGACCGTATCAGCAGACGGAGTGATCGCCTGTCTGCACTCAGCGCATCGGCGCGACATCAAGAGTACGCAATCTATTTAATCGAGAGTGCCTATGACAAACCGATTTGAATTTCGCGCTTGAGATGATATCCGCGGTCGGCACGGTCGATCGCGCTATCGCCAGCAGGTGAGACTTGACGGTGGCAAGGAAAAGCACAGATCACAATGCTGGCGACAACGCGTGCGCACGCAAATTCGAACACTTCGCGCCTCAGTGCGGGCAACCGCAGATATTTGCACCGCGTGGGAATCAAAAAGCGCGCGCAGGCTCACGCGCAGAATCGAATGAACACTGCAGGCTGGTGAAACGCAGAGAGCGAAAATTTACACATGCAAAAAACTGTTGCTATTTTAAGCGTGATATTGCAAAAACGCGCGCAACCTAACCTGCACAAAATCATGCGCGAAAAAGGAAGATGAAATATAGATCGCAGCGAAAAACGATGAATCGCGCAAAAACACGCACACGCTCACTCGAAAACACGATGAAATTTAAAGAAGTTTAATGCGTTCGTTGACACCTCGCAGAAAAAGCCCACGCACGACACAGAAAGACGCAATGATGCAAGTTTCGAGTACAGACAACAAAAACACGGCAGGCACGATACACTACGAAAAAACAACGCATTAGCCGCATGACACATAGACGAAAGGCGCAAAAAACATTATCAAAGCAATAAGAAAACGCAGACAAAAGATTAGGCGAAAAGCACGCACGCAGAAGACGTAGAAGTGCGAGCAAGAAAACAATGCTGCTGTACTCACTATGCGTGCGATAGAGTACTCTCTCTCCGCAAATTTTGCCAACTCACCGCAGGTATCAAGCTCGAACTGCTGCTGCATGCAGGAAAGAAGGCCTGTGCATCCTGGCTGCAGAGTCCCGTGATAAGGAGCGTCACGAAGCTGGTATTGAAGAAGCAGGCAGGGTGCAGCAAGCGGCGAAAGCGAAAAGCGATGACAAGAGCAGCAAGCAGGTGTACGGCGAGCGAGGATTTAGAGGTTATCCAGCAGTGAGAGGCAGTAAAATCCATCCAGCGGCCACAAAAATGCAGAAAAAAGCGTTTTCTCTGCAATAGCGAAGGGGCCCCTTGGATGGAAAACCGCCTGAAAGCAAAAACTCCACTCGTAGAGTGAAAAGGCGGTGAGAAAAGCGTTGAAAACGAGGAGCGGAAAAAAGTGCGTGTAGTCGCGGCACTTATGAGAGAGAGAGAGAGATGCAACGATAGTGCAGTAGCTTAGTACAGCTATATCCTACGCCTACAACTATGATGCCGTAGCTTAGTATAGCTATATGTATCCTATATAGTGTAGCAACTTAGTAAGCGTGAGTAAGCGTGGTGAGGACGTGCAACAGATCAGCTGCGCGCGTTTGTAAAAAATATTTGTGTATTTAATGTGTATTGAAAATTATTAGTAGAAAAATGAATAATATTGATAATGAGAAAAGACATCCTCCCAAATTATTACTCGTACAAAATATCAAATTAGTCCTTTCCGTATGATGATAAAATTTAGATCAGTTAATTAATTATTATACCTGCAAAAAAAAAGAACGTATCAAACTTGTATAGAGCTACATTTCCGGTATGAATCCTATATTGTACTTTATTCAGCAGTTATGTGAAACGATACTTTTCCGTAAGAAATATTTTCAATTACTGATGTGCCGTCAACATTTCCGTATTATACGTTTCACGTTTGTTGCACGTCCCACGACGTGGTCCTTTTTTTATTAATGTTAGAGTATTTTAATGAAACTTTGTAAAATTTACATATCACGCCCCAGATTTATGGTCTGATCACTAAAACCATTAATTAAATCATATCTACGTCTTCTTTAACATAAAATTAAGATCCCTTTTCATTTCCAAGTCGATGGAGAATTCTTCCAAAATTATATGACCATTTATGTTAGGGTATTTAGATAAAAATCAGTAAACTAGACTTGTTATGCCCCATATCTACGATCTAACCACCCACAAACATTAAATAAATTATATATATACGTCTTTTATAGCGTAAAATTAAATAGCCTTCTCATTTTTAAATCGATAGAAAATCCCCCCGAATTTATATGACTAATAATGCTAGGGTATTTTAACGAAAATCTGTAAAATTTACCTATTACGCCTTATATCTGTGGTCTGATCACTCACAACCATTAATAAAATCATATTTACATTTTTTTAGCTTAAAATTAAAAATCCTTTTCATTTCCAAGTCGATAGAGAATTCCCCGAAATTATACGACCATTTTCGTTAGAGTATTTTGATAAAAATCTGTAAACTTGACCTATCACGCCCCATACCTATGGTCTAACCACCAAATAAACTATATCCACATCTTTGATAGCCTAAAATGAAGGACCTTTTTCGGGCCCTCATTTTTTGTTCAGTTATTTTTTTTACAAACTGTCTACACCGATCTAACCGATAGCTTCCCGACAACGCTAGTAACTAAAAAAATTGTTAATTACATCTTTGCAATGGAGCGATTTGGAAGTTAGAATTTAGAAAATTTCTTATAGTTATGATTACAACCACTTGGCGTTTCGGTGCATTCTGCGCACTAGGAAACTCTTCCGTACTCTCCCCATCTTTTCTCGCATCTTCCGCCTCTGCTTTACCCGTTTGTAGCATAAGAAACTTATTTTGTTTATTACTAACAAACAAAACAAAATATTGTTATAAAACTGAATCTGCGCAATCTACGACCGCAATAGAATGAATTATCAATATCTGAAGTGAATAGGTTGAACATCTTCTGAGAAGATACGCACGGAAAATAAAGCGGAATCCGGTTGAAGTCGGGGATAGAGGTCTCCGCTTCACTCCGCCCCAAAAATCATTACGTTTGCTTCAAATTTCCGATGAGCTCTAAAACCAAAAGAAAAGAAATTTCAGATCAAATCCCGTAACACGTGTCTTGTAAAATGTACTCTTGAGTGAATTTTCATTATTAAAATGTCGTTATTAAAAATCAAAAGTGACAGCGAACAGAATCGCTCAGAACGATATTTTGCCAATATATTAGTTCAAGTTTTATCAACAATATATTTATTTGCTAATGAATTAATCATAATTACATGATTAGGAACATGAATCAGAAGGAGGAAGAACGCCTCTAATGAAAGCGTGTCGGGCAGGACACCTTTGTACAGTTCAATTCCTAGTATCAAAAAGAGCTGATGTTAACCGTCAAACAACCAATAACGATCATACACCGCTTTCCTTAGCGTGCGCTGGAGGGCACCTTTCTGTTGTGGAACTATTACTAGCGCAATCAGCAGATCCGTTTCATAAATTAAAGGTAATGTGAATCAATTTACCTTAATACAGTTTTTCTAAAAATTTTTTTCGACGGATTATTATTTTCTTTATTAGGACAATTCCACAATGCTAATTGAAGCAGCAAAAGGAGGACATACTAACGTCGTACAGCTTTTACTGGATTATCCGCATAGTATAATGATTAATTCTTCACGTGATACATCCCAGGCAATGCTTATTAATTCACCGCAAATTACTAGGCAGCCTCTTCAAATTTCAACGCAATATTTACTAGAACAACAATCTCTGGATGGGATCCAAGAATCGGTATTGAATCAAAAAATGCTCCCCAAACATAACAATCAAAAGTCTCTTTTGAGAAAAACAAGATCAATTCCTAATTTTCCTGATACACCTATTAATTCAGCTGAATTACAACAAATTTGCTCTCAGCCATTGCGTCCAACTATAACTTTGAATGCCAATTCTAATAATGTTGATAGAAATTTTGAAAATCAAACTAGCATTCCGGAAACGACAGTTAATGTACTTGCCTCTTCTTCTTCTCAAGTAGCAGTGGATGTTAATAACCATGAAAATCGTAAAATCAACAGACACGAACAGATTTTACACAAACAACAGATATTAGAGGAGTTACAGGTGAGTAAGACATAAATAGAATTTGGGAATATCATTAGCAGTTTGTAATATTTACCCTATAATAAATAGTAAATATTAAAAATTATATGCTTTCTAGTTCATGAGATTTTTTTAGAAAACTTCAATAAATTACCAAAAATCTAACGCAGAAAAGCTGCTTATAAAAATGTTTCATTTTGCTTCCTGGAATGGAAGTCTTCAAACGGCGATTTAAAAAAAAAAGTCAATTATCGTCGTATTTTTTTTATTTTTGGGTCTAGAATACCAATTTTTTTAATTGTAAGATCTAAACAATTTCCGTCTGAATATAACGTTTATTTTTATATACCACTTCACTTGAATTAATGAGAAGCATTCAAAATCGATTTTTCGTGGAGTCTATTTTTTTGTATAATTGTATGCCATTTGTTTAATTTTCGAGTCTAATAGTAATAGTACTAAAAGTAATAACGTCTGTCATTTCTTTAATTTTCGAGGTATTGTGCTCAAATTTTGTGTACATGTTGGTTTTGGTTCCTATATTGTGGCTTTTCATTACTGTTACTGTGGGAAATACCATAAAGTTACAATAATTTTCTTTACATGAACAGTGAATTTCGCTTTTTTGATTTTTTCTTTTTAGAGGATGATTACCTCTGGCATTTCTTCAATTTTCGAGGAATTGCGCTCAAATTTTGTGTATATGTTCGTTTCGGTTCCACGTTTGTGGCTTTTTATTACCGTTACAGTGGGAAATACCATAGAGTTACAATAATTTTTTTTACATGAACAGTGAATTTCGCTTTTTTGATTTATCCTGTTCAGAGGACGATTACCTCTGGCATTTCTTTAATTTTCGAGGAATTTCGCTCAAATTTTGTGTACATATTCGTTTTGGTTCCATGATTCTGGCTTTTAATTACCGTTACTATGGGAAATACCATAAAGTTACAATATTTTTTTACATTAACTCTGAATTTTGCTTTTTTTAAGAGGACGATTACCTTTAGCATTTCTTTAATTTTCGAGATATTTCGCTCATATTTTGTGTACATGTTCGTTTCGGTTCTACGATTGTGGCTTTTCATTACCGTTACTGTGGGAAGTACCATAAAGTTTTTTTTTTCTTTTCTTTTCTGAGGATGATTACCTCTGACATTAATTCAAATTTCAAAATATTTTTAAGAAATATGTATATTTTTCAGGGTATTTATCGTGTATTCATGTATTAATATTTTATAAATACATGTTCTCTAATATAGGTTTTTCTATTTTTTTCTTCCCTATCTGGAAAATTTTTCTTCATAAAATATTTCATTGACAGACTTGGGTGTAGCGCGCGGTAGATATACGGTGTATCCCTAATAATGATGTACTGGTATCAGGATGCATCTGGTCTTGTGAAGCTATATCGAACTTTGAAAGAGAGCTGCTGCTTAAGGCGCCGCCATGTTTAAGAGATTTCAAGATTCAAGACTGAATTATAGCGCAGCCATATTGTCAAGATTTTATTGTATAAACAAACTATAGCGTGAGACATTCATCTGCGCGCGTAGCGCGCTTTAAAGACCTAGTACATATATATATATATGGGCAGTTTCACGTCAAGTCACCGGATCAAAATTTTTTTTTTCATTTTTTTTCTTATGAATGTATTCTACTGCATCTCCTGAGCAT
>JAWWMK010039548.1:0-12042 GCA_035047105.1 Galeopsomyia nigrocyanea
CCCCCCCCCCCCCCCCCCCCCCCCCCCCCCCCCCCCCCCCCCCCCCCCCCCCCCCCCCCCCCCCCCCCCCCCAAGTCTCGAAAGAAGAGGAAGGAAAGTCTCTGTAGCAGCCGACAGTGATTCCGGGATTTCTGACGCAATGACACTTGTTCGAACACGCCCACAATACTCAGAAATATCACAAAAACTTTCATTTGTAACGTGGAGTGTCGCATGTATTACTCGTACTTTTCTGTCGATGCTTGCTCAAACTTTAAAATAACAATCGAATAAACATTTGTTACTGTTGTGCAACAAAATTTTGAAGACTGACTTTTCATTCTTAATCGAAACCCATCGCCAGAAACTTATTCTCGACGCGAATGCAAAGAGTGTCTGTAAGTGAAACTGTGGCTATTGTTGCAAAATTGCAGTTTTGCATAAACAATCTTAATGCATGCCCATCCATCAGCATCGAGCAGCAGTTGTTGGAAAACAACACCGCTACGACGAATTCGATCCGAAGGTATAATGTGCATAGTATATCTTAGAAACGAGAACATTTACCCGATCTTGATGTTTTATAACTTAATTTTATTTTACTATTTCCTGCTCGACCATCTCTTTATTATAATTCGCGAAATGGAAAAATAAACAATGTTATTGCACAAGATAGAAAGAGTAGTCTACTCTATGCTCAGTCGGTAACATATTGCTAATTTCTGAGAAGTGGCGATAAAAAATCGTATGAGTATACGCATTTACCCACCTGAGGTAAAACCATCGAGCTTGGTAAAACAGCAAGGGGGTTCATATAGAATTCAAATTCAAAAGTAGTGCCATAAAAAAAATTAATTTATGTTATAAAGAAAAGCTTAACTTATGCTGTATTACTACATTTATTATTAATAGAAATTCACTGAAAAAAAAACTCATGATTCTTTTTCAGAAGAGAGTCGAAAAATATGCCTACACCTGAAGATTCTAGATAGAAAGAACAAAACTATTTCACAAAAAAGTAGAAGAACGAAGTACAGCTTATTTGAAGCGATTTGGCTGCAAAGCTTAAACAATGATGGTAAGTAAATATAAAACCACGATGCGCTCGAGTTTATGCGCAAATCATAAGATAATAGATGAAAAAAAACTGAAATAGTATACGAATTTTGTCAAAATTTTGCGATTTATTCAGAATACGTGTTTCTTATAAAATTTGACAGTTAAAAGAATTTTTAAATAAAAATGATATATTTTTTTTGTTATTTTAGCTTTACACGAATCAAACTGGCACTCACTTCGATTGTAGTCTTCTAGGTTTCATTATGACAAATAAAAATGAAGAAGTTCGACGTATTTTGGAAAAGTACCACGCAACGAAATCAAATGTGAACGTTTGTCACATGAGAGATAGTTCTCAAGCAACTTTACTTCATTACGCAGCTCAATGGGGAAACAAAGATATCGTGACGGAGTTGATCGACCAGAGCAGCGAAATCAACGCTCAAGACAAATTCGGAAGAACTCCGCTAATGTTAGCCTTGATAAAACAGCACGAAGTGGTTGTACAAATTTTGCTCCGAGCAAATGCAAACATTCATCTTCCCGATATTCTAGGTGAAACTGCATTGCAAATGATCTTTCAGCTCGAACGAAAAATGTGCTTCAGAATGATAAACATAATTTTCGACTACCTCTCTTTGGATACAATTATCCGAGGTATCAGTCCAAGCGACTTGGCAAAGAATCTGATGAAAGTTGGTTTCCGACTGAATCACGCTGCTTTTATGCAACACATTGGATTGATGAAACTATTGTTGAATCATGGTTACACGGCGAACGAACGAGATCCTGTAAACAACGGCACTGTTTTACACACTGCTGTCAAAAGGGATAACGTAGAAATGGTGAAATTGCTCATAGAGCACGGTGCCAATGTGTTAGCTTTAGATTCGGCGAAGGCATCTCCTCTATGGTACTTGTATCGCGACGATAACGCGAGTTCCACTAAATCTTTAGAAATTTTAAAAGTTTTGCTGAGTCGCGTGACTTTGTTGAGCATGTCGAGCAATCAAGACAATTGCAAGAATCGCATGCAAATATATCCTGTACTAGTTCGCGGATGTAAGCAAGCCGTTGAATTGATATTGCATTGCATAGACAACGTGCACAGAACCGATGAAATGGGAAATGCTGTGATACATTACATGGCGAGGAATAAGAATGCAGGTGTAATTGAATTATTAAGGGGTCGCAGTTACGACGTGAACAGACGTAGCAAAGACGCTTACACGCCGTTGCACTGTGCCGCGTTCGGGGCATTGCCGCACAACGTGCAATTTTTACTGGAAAACAAGGCAGACGTTCACGCACGAGGCTTCTCGAACTGCACGCCTTTGCACAGATTGTTCAAACAGTTGACATTTCATCGGAGATACGGCGACGCGATAAAGTGCATTAGGCTGCTTTTGAAACACGGCGCGGATGCTCTCGATTACGACGTGATCGAGCAGTTCGAGTGGATCTCGAAGTTTTACGCTGATACAGTGACTCACGAATCGAAAAATTCGAGTGCTATTTTGAGCGTGATGAAGCCTATAATTCTACACTTGGCTGCTTACAAAGTGATTGGAATTGAGATTTGCGAATTTACTCGTAAAAAAATTGTACTGCAGCAAGAATGGATTGATTACTTCGATTTGTGTGAAGAACAGGCTCGGATAGTCAGCGAGAACTTGATGTTTCGCAACGTAACTGTGCGCGATTTTTTAACGTGTCATTTGAAGAAGATCAGCGTTTACGTGAGAAACGAAGAGTTGATTTTTCATGAGCTTAACAGATTTATCGACGGATGGGATTCGAATTTACCGTATCCTATTTTACTCAAAAAACGTCTCTCTAAGGCCATATGTCTGGCAGAATTGGAGAAGAAGGCAATGTCTTCTGTTTGTCGGATCTTCAAGCTGAAAAATAAGACGTGCACTTATGTCGCAGATTATATTGTTGACTATTTGAGTAACGAAGATATGAAAAATTTGCATCGTGTGTGGTATAAATAGACTGACTTTCAATATAGAAGCCGATAAAAGTATGTCTAACTACGCCGCGCGTAACAATGTTTTTTTTAATATATAAGCAACATAATTATCAGATAATGTATTTAATACATTTATTTAACACTCAACTAATAAATGCAAATGACATAAAATGTAAATTTGTACTTCAACGTGAAAGTTATGTTTTCTTTTTATCCGTGCAATTCATGCAATCTGACCGACGTCGGATGTTCTATAAGTTCGAAATTGAATTTATTTTCGAGCCTTGACTATTAAAATCGGCACCCATGCTGGTAAGAATCATTCAATTCGCATTATCCTTTAGCGTGTCCTATAAATATAATTATACCAACTAAATAAATTTGTGTATATATACATCACGTATAAAAAAGCAGCATGCGAAATGTATAGATACATATGAACTAGATGCGTGGGAGAAACCCATGTGCGAAATCGTGAAGTAGTGGGGGCAAAAATCGCACGAAGGCCACCACGAAGCTAAACCGGTTAGTCACGTCTGATATCTGTTTAGTATACGTAGAGAAACTAAACAAGAAACACGTGTTGTATTCTCACGCCAAATAATTTGCTTCAATATTATTTATTGACGTAACTTAATACATTTTTCTTTCAATAAATAATCACGTCGTCGTTTGCAGATAAAACGATATGAAAAAACGACAATGTCAATTGAAGCAGATAACTCATCGATTCCAGAAACATTAATTAGTAGCATTCTGCAGCGGTGCAAGATAAAGGAAGGAAAACTATTGAACGATGAAATTCTCCAAGAAATACTGGATAATTCAAGCTTAACTACACTAAATAGTAGGGGAAGCACTGCCATTCATGATGTAATCTCTGACACTCGCATTATCATTGAAAATTATGCATAACTTATCAGAGAGCTAGTGATGCGAGGTGTAGACATTGATCATCAAAATATACAAGGTAAAATCTAGTTAAAATTCATTGTAACTACACTTTAAAAAATCATTCATTTACATGTGAAAATTATTATTGCTCAATTATTCGAAAATTTTTTCATTTCCAATAATAACTGTTCCGGTTCTAAGTACATAGTAGCTATATTACTGTTAAATTGATCCCATCATTTTAATTTATTTTAATAGGTAGGACGGCTCTTCATGTTGCAGCAATTTCCGGAAACAAAGAAGGCGCTCTGGGATTGTTGAAAAATGGAGCAGACATCAACATAACTGACGCACAGGGCAAAACGCCGTTGGCCGTTTCGTACAAAAAATCGATTTATTATTGTAACGACCACGAGACAGATGATGAGCAGGACTCTTGCGAAGAAAATGACTGTGAGCCTTTCGACGAGGTATTTAGAATGTTTGCCAAGCACGCGCACAAGTTGAGGTATTGTGAGCTGTATTTGAATGAACTGGATCGTCAACTGCTGAACGATGAAGCGGTATACAAATATTTACGGTGCAGCAAATTCGAGCCCTTTCATGACGAAGTAGAAAAAACTAAAGTTATTGCTATTGAATCCCCTTCATTACCACTCTACGAATTTTTATTCAAACTGAATTCTGAAACTCTTTATATGAATATGGTGCGATCAGAACGGCAAGAGATTGAAGACTTTTTTGAGAGAATTGAGAAGCATAATTTACGAGAGCTGGACTGCATACTACAACTTAGATTCAATGAAATCACGCAGAGATTGCAACTGACTGAACGTGCACTCGACTCATTAAATATCTTAATTAATGAATATGAATTACCTTACTTTTGTTGTCGATACATATTGATGTATTTGACAAATGCCGATTTAAAAAATCTAATTCTGTCAACAACTCAATAAAGAATATACACAAGTTGAATATTGTTGTTACATGTCAGATCATAATTACTGCTGCTTTGAACTTTTTTTTTTAGATTTTGTTAACTATGTAATAAAAAAACCTGCAAAAAATGATTCTTTTTCCTTTAAGTTCATCTTCTTTTTTCTGCTTAAAATATTACATATTTTCAAACTAAATTCTTGCTAATAAGAAAGGAAATTTTCAAAACAATTTATTTCAATAAAAATCTGCGGCGTATTATCATAAATTGTTGCAATAGAGAATTTCAAAGGAGTTTGAAATAATTCGTCCTCACATACTAAAATTTCCAAAATTATCGCTTTTTAACCTAATATTCACGATTTATAATTAAATAGTTACTCTATTATTTTTTTCCGCGAATTTGCAATCTGCGTAGCTTGCATACAACTGTAAAAATCTTTATATGAATTAAAGGATACTAACTGGCGAATTATAAACGATACTACTTGATCTGATGGAAGGTAGATAAAAATTATGATGTGCATGTTAATATATCTTTCAATATAATTAAGATAAAATTCTGGTTTATAAATGTACAAATCTTTATTTAAAAAAATTTTTTTTCGTATAAACTAACTAAAATTTGATTTTTATCAAACTATTTTTCAATTTTTATCATCAAATGTTAACGTTCGTAAAACATGCCATGTAAAAAAACTGAAATAAATTATGCACAACTATCGATTTCAAAAAATTGTATTTAATTTGTGTAAGTATATTTGGATAACATTCACGTAACGAAATAAGTTGGATTTTTTAAATACATTTAGAATAATACTTATGAATAGCCATAATATTATTTTCAGGATAATCTTAACATCTAACTCGAAACAACCATAAATCGAAAGTTTAAGATCAACTTATATAATAAATATTTATCAAATGACTTGTATTACTTCCACAAATTTTAAGAGCACTTACTTTAGACATTGAATATTAAAAACTATATGATATCTATGGCTAAAATGATACATTCAAAATGAAATTGACGCTGCTTTTAAAAGTAAACAGAAAATAATGGATGTACATGTTGCAAAAAAGCGACAAGTAAATTGAGTATTAAAATTATAAGATTTATAGAATAACTGCTCATTTGTACACTCAGTGACGATAAACAAATTACGAATTAAATTGAAAAATAGTACTAAATGGATTTTTCACGTTATTGGTAACAAATCTGCTCTGAAGACAAGTAAAATCTCACATACATATAGAAGAATAAAAATTAAAAATAAACCAATTGAAATGGACGTTTAAGAGACTGCTGAACACTATTATGCGTTCTATAAGAGAAACAGAAAATAAGGTCTCACGTAGGTTTGCGTTTACCGCGTCTAGTTTTCTTTCCAGTCTTCTTCGCGCTTTCCTTCTCGTTACCGTCTAGCAATTTCAGACTCTTTCGGTACTGCACGGTAATCAGATACCCGTAGATTGGATAGAGAGCTCGAGACTGACCGCTCTCGACGATTTGTTTGATCCTGTCGTTCGCCGCAAACATCGATGCAGCTTCTGGAGTCATCTTCAGGTAGTCGTACAGAGCCATGTCCCCGTTCAACATATCGCGCTTGAGCTCCTCGATCTCATCGCGTCTTTCTCGCTTTTTTCTCGTCAACGTTTCGTTGCTAAACATCTCTTTCACAGGAGCCCAGTCGCCGTTGAGCATCCAAATTTTTTTCTTTCTCAAAACCATATCACAAAACACCTCGTTCTTCGGGTCTACCTTCAATCCTAAGTCTTTGAGCCTCTGCACATGGTAATAGAGCTTGATGTAGTCGTCGTAGTTGCCTCTGATTATACTTCGAGCGGCCAGATCCAGTGGAGTGTCGTCTTTTGCATTCTTCACATTGATGTCGGCGCCAGAGTTGAGCAGACAATCGATAAATCTGTAATATCCTTCAAACGATTTGCAGACAATATGAAGAGCCGTATCCCCGCTCGACGTCTTTGCGTCAACGTCGACCCCGAGATTAACCAACTTTTCGATGTACCACACGAGCTCGGCCTTTTCTTCTCGGCTCTCTTCTTTCGACAGAGTGCGACACGTTATATCCATCTCGTAGAATCGATTCGCGAGTAGATGAATCGTCGTCTCCTGCTCGGCCAGACGCACGACTTTGGCGTTTGCCCCGTGTTGCAAGAGTAAGTCTATCATCTCGCGCTCACCGTGGTCTATTGCTACCTGCAAAGGAGTGTCGAAACAAAAAAGATCGTCGACTTTACCTTCGACGTCGGCTCCTCGCTCGATCAATAGCTTGGCTATCTCGACCCGACCGTACTTCGCTGCAAAGTGCAGAGCCGCGTACTTGGCTAAGCCTCGATGATTCTCCAACACGGCGTGATTAACTCGCTCGCCTCGGAATAGCATCTTCCTCACTGTAGTCGAATCGTTGACAGCGACGGCAATGTGCAGGAAGGTGAGACCGAAGGCGTCCATGGGATTTGTCTCCTTTTCTTTGGCAGCTTCCCACAGTAATTCCAGACACTTGTCTTCTGCCGGATCGCGTAATAAGTAGACGTGTTTCATCTTAGACGTGTCGGTATACATCGCCAGGTGGACTGCAGTCATACACAGGCTGTTTTTCAGATTAACGTCGGCTCCGTGCTTGAGCAACAGCTTTACTTTTTCCTGCCGATCCGTGCTACTCTCGACGGCAAAGTGAAGAGCCGTGTAGAGTGGAGTGTATTTCGCGTCGCTGCTCATGCAAAAGTTCACGTTGACCGCCTTTCGTTGCAAAAATTTCTTGACGTCCTTGAACGGCTGGCAGAAGCAGGCGTGGTGAAAGTCGGAAAGACGATTTTCGTTTGTCATGTGACTGATCTTTATGAAAGCCGCGCAGGTGCCATGGATGACACGACTTCTGAATTTGGAGATTTTCAGCGTGTCGTCTGAGGCACTGCCAAATAGTTTCATGACTCTTGAAAGAACTTGCAGTGTTTCCAAATTCTTGAAATGACAAGAGAACTGCAATGCTGTGAATCCGCTGTATTGAGGCGAATCATCGTCGACTTGTTCGTTAACGTCGGCTTCGGCATCAATAAACTTTTGAACAGTTTCTGCGTCTCCTCTTGCAGATGCAATGTGAAGATGAGACAAACCATGATTGTTCTTCAAGTTTGCGTAATTGGAAGTCAATTTGATTTGATTCAAGATGAGATCAACCATCTTCATGCGTTTGAGGGAAAAAGCCAGATGTAATGGGTTATTGTTGTCAGCATCAGTGGCAACGATGGAGGCACCTTCATCAAGCAACTTTTTTACCAACTCGCCATTTCCAAGTTTAATAACATCATGCAAATCCATTTCAGCAGGATTTGATCGCTCAGTCATTAAGTTTTTATTTACTGTAGAAGCCCCTTTGTCTTTTAATTCACATGCCTCCATGGCTGACTGTACAGACATCATTTTTGCACTTTCTTGTTTCCTATTGTATTCTTCAGTTTCAAGCCATTGCAGACTTTTGTGGTAAGCAACTGAAATGAGATATCCATAATTTTCATAAAGATTGTTGAATTCATCTGCATTGATGATCTCCTCTGTTGTCTCAAGGTTTGCATACAGAGCTGCTTCTTTGACATCCATTTTCAAATAATCGTACAGCGATACTTCGTCTTTTAAAATGATTTTCTTGAGCTTTTCTATCTCATCAAGCCTATCTTGGTGTCTATGAAAAAGTTCCTCAACACTGAACATTTTTTCAATTATTGGCCAGTCAGCTTCATCTTTGTATGCTTCTTTCTTTTTTAAGATCATCTTGCATAGCTTGTTATTTTTATCATCTACCTTCACATCCAGATCTTTTAGTTTCTGAATATGGTGATAGAGCTTGAGGAAATCTTTGCATTTTGGTGGAGGTTTGCTGTAGAAAAAATCAGAAATCAATAATTATTAATATTTTTGACTGATTATAAATACTCAGGAGTATTAACTTTACCTGCGAAAAGCAACTTCAAATGCTATCTCCTTATTATTATTTTTCACATTGATGTCAGCTCCCCAATTGAGCAGCTTGTCAATAAGCTCAACTGTATCACAAAATCTCCAACAAGCTATATGCAAAGCAGTGGAGCCATTTTTGTTTTTAGCATTAATATCCACACCAGATGTTAATAGTTCATTGATTATTGATAAAACATCATCCTTGTTTTCTAGACAATCTACAAAATGGTCAAGAAGCACATGCAATGGTGTGTTGCTGTCTGAGTCGGTAATTAGAACAAAGGCTTCCCTTTCTAATAACCTCTTAGCTAACTGTAAATTTCCTTGCCCAATGGCATTGTGCAGTGGTAAGTTCGAAGACATTTTGTCTGAAATTTGAAAGTTTTTGCACTAATTAGCTAAAATAAATTTGAAAAGTTAACAAATATGTATTATATTTGTATCAACAAGATTAATGTGTATGGCATTATAAATTCATTTTTCAAAACTTCAAATTGAGATGGGACTACAATATTCAATTTAAATTTTTTATCCAAATACTTATAATGTATAGACTAAACAAGTATGATAGATGGATACATTCTTCTATAAACAATAAGTACGTATATAAGTGCGCATAGTAAACATAGACAAAACAAGCAAAACTTTATAATACCTATGTAGAATATTCATAGAATGCGACAATGGCGATAATGGAAATGAGAAAATTTAGTTTTGCGTGAAAAGCGTACTCATTTAAGTTATCAGTGATTCGTGAGTATAGATTATATTGTTTATAGATACTTACATAAATATATTTCCTTTTTTTGTTTCTCAGGCCTCAGCATTCCACAATTTGCCCACAATCTACAGATATGAGAATGTTCAGATAGGAAAAATCATGAAAACGAGATAATGACGATAAGGTTAGGAAAATAGAAAGGTTTCGACTGTTTCGACTTTCGACTCGAAAGTTTCGAGATTGGCAGATTCATGAAAGCAAAAGAAAGGGATTTTGAACGAGAGGCTTGCCCGCTCGACAGTTAGAGCCGAGCGTTCGAGGTAATTACGCGGCATTTACCATCACCAACATCGTTGTCAAGCATATTTGGATAGTGAATCTTGAATTAGCAGTCACTAATTCAAGGCAAGTTACGTTTCGTAGGCTTATCTTTTTTTTTATTAACGCCCGATTATTTTTGCACTTGTTCGTATTGAATATCGGCGTAAAATCACGTATTGATCGTTGCCTGATTAGCCGGATTCGAATAAACTTATACTCGATGGAAAATGTTGGACTATTTTGTTTTTAAATTCACAGTCCAGCGTATCACGTCTATGAAAAAAGTAAACTGTTCGTTAATTTCGATGTTTCGCGTTTACATGGATTTATCTCGGTCGACAATTTGTGACTGCTTTACTTTTCTTCTTTATCGTTTTACTTGCATTGATTGATTTGTTATCAAATTCTTCAAACCTATGCGAATATATTGCAAAAATTATTATATATAATCAATTTCATTGTTGATGTCTAAAAATCTATCGAATCTGCTGTTTGCGATGTACGTAATGTCCCTATTTATTTTGCTGCGAGTACCGTGTTAACGCATCTATAATCATTCGCTTCCTTTTGTGTATAAACATGCAGTATACAAGGTCTAATACCAATTTTATAACATATGATCATAAGTATGAGTTATAAAGTGCTGTTGACATATCAAATCTTTTAATGAAATACACTCTTAAAGATATATGAAATGAGCTAAAATTAATTTATTTTATCCGCAAATGAATAACAAGTAAATCAATCATCCAATCGTTTACAGATGTTGATCAAGTTGAAAAGCTCCGACGACCAAATCTTTTCCGTCGACCTCAAAACTGCCCAGCAATCTATAACCATCAAAACCATGTTGGAAGACTTGGGTTTCACCGACGAAGATGAGGAAGAGCCAATTCCTCTACCAAACGTCAACGGCTCCGTTCTGAAAATGGTTATCGAGTGGTGCAACTTTCACAAAGACGATCCACCGTATGTCGAGGATGATAACGCTGAAAAGAGGAGTGACGACATTATCGAATGGGACAAAGAGTTTATGAAAGTAATTCTGGCTTCTTAATATTACCGCTTTTTAATTGGATTTATGTTGCGTCTAATGCCTAATTAAATATATTAGCCAATACTACACCAATATTTTGAAATTCTAAATTGAAACTGTTAGTAGTTAGTTTTGTTAATAATCGTGTTGTCCACATTGTAAAACTCATTGTCTTTATGTACAGATTGAGAACAGTGCATTATTCGAGCTCATCCTCGCCGCCAACTACCTCGATATCAAAGGCTTACTCGACGTAGGTTGCAAGACTGTCGCCAATATGATCAAAGGCAAGACACCCGAAGAGATCCGCCGTACTTTCAATCTCAAAGGAAGGAAAGAGAAGAAGGAAGAAGAAAGAACAGACAGTGAAGGTGATGCCAAGGAAATTGAACATACCAAAGAAGGTGAACCCAAGAAGACAAAACAAGAAGAATCAGAGCAAGAAAAACAAGAAAGTGAAAATGATTCCAAGATGGAGTAGCATTGTTTTTTAATTGTCAAATTAATTGATCATGTAGTGTTTTCTGATAATTTAGTATGATATAGTTTAGTCAAATCAATTTTGCTTTTTTTTTTTTTATTTTTTGCGTCAAATTTTTTTCCATTTTTATGTAAAAAAAACATTAGCATCTGAAATGTGAATGATTTGTACGCATTTATTGTTATCTGTGATAAAGCTAAAGTTGATAAATCCAAATTTAGATTATAAAATTTTTAATAATATATTATTCCTGTATTAAATACTATTTAATAGATATTGTAATTGATTTGTAAATAGCGTTTGAAAAATTCAGTTATGTTTCTTTCACAATTATGCAATAAAATCAAATTTTGTGTAGTAGTAATTAGTCGTTATATCGGCAATAATACAATTTCGCTTTTAAATTTGATACTTGAAAACTAATCTGCTATCTAATTCAGAAACCAGAGATCAAAACTTAATAAATTATGGTCAATCTCAAGATTTTACAGAAATTTCAGTTCGTTGACAAAGATTATTATATGTCACTGACACACTAATGGCGTGCCACGATTCCACGAACGACGCGCCGGAATCCGCAATTGTACACCCGACCTACATATATTCTTGCGGAACATTTTGAACCGAATGGCAACGTCGCACAAAAGTGCGCATGCGC
>JAWWMK010039559.1:0-12037 GCA_035047105.1 Galeopsomyia nigrocyanea
AATTGTCTAATCATCTACATGCTATACTGTACTGCTACTGACCAAATAGGGTTATACCCGATGGTCCATTTAATAAAAACTCTAATACTCTAATACTCTCTCGTTTGGTAAGCGACACGTTCCTCATCGGCTCTCGAACCTGGCCTACCTTTTCCGTTTTTCTGATCGAATTTTTGCACTCGATCGAGTGTGAAACTGTTGCAGGTGAGGGTCTATCTAGACCGCTTCTATTTAAAACGCATTTTGTTGCTTTTTCTGGAAAATCAAGCGAATCTGGATTGATTCTTGTCACGCCTGCTACTCGCTTCGCCTCTCAGCTTACTCATTGACAACTCAACTCTCTGTACCTCTTCTCGTCTCTCATTCATCCTGGGATTGTTGGAGTCGCTGTCACGGAATGGCCATTGTTCCTGCCTTCAGCGACCGAAAAAAAAGTGATGACCTTCGAGGGTTAGTGCATTGAGGTTGTAAAAAAAGGGAAAAACATGCGGTCAAAGATAGGTTAGAAAAGCGATTTTAGGTTATGTCAACGTATACACGTGCATAGTTCGTAAAGTAGGGCTGTCAAGCGTAGGTATGATTTTTAGTAACTATAAGTATCGAGCAGTTGGCAAATCAGTTGATAAAATAGGTCATGTTTTTACCATGAAAAGTTGTGCACACTGTAAAAGGCGTATTGTTTATCGTCGCATAAAGTGTCAAACTTGCAATCGTATTCTCCACGACAGCTGTTTACCGAAATTTATCAATAGTAAAAAAGCATACGATTGCTGTATTAAAAATTTGTCGGCCCATTTAGACGAGAGTATCTCACCGCCGACGAGTGCAGGCGCTATTCTTCCTCGCATTACTGATGAACTTACTGTGCGTGTAAATCTTGTTTCCTCTGCTCGTGAATTTGACTTAGATAAATCATTTTCATCGAGTGCTTCCGATTCTTCTATAATTGTCACTAATGAAGGGGTTAAGAGTGCTTCGAAACTCAGTGACTTCACGATGAGTTCTCTCAAAGAAGTGCCACTCCCTGAGGGCTGGGATGACATGCCTCAATCAAAGCGTGATGCAATGCTATTTGGAATGATGTCTGAAGTCAGTCTCACCCAGCGCGATCTTGTAAATCGTATTATTTCTTTGGAAACTAAAGCTGAAACGCAGACGGTTGAAACTGAGCAGCTAAAGGAGTTGAGAAATCGTGGCGCGCCTACCTCCGAAATCAAAGTTATGGGTATTCCTGCGGCTTGCAAGCTTGAAATTGATCAATTAGCAACTAAAATTCTAGAAGTTTTAAATTTGCAAAAATTATGTAATGACATACTCGGAGTTAGGGCATTTAATGCTCGCAAAAATAAGAATGTTCATAATTCAGTTAGCGCAAATACTAGTAATGCGACTACGTTTTCTGATAATTCGTTTGTTATTAAGTTCAAATATTGTGAAATCCGACAGCATGTTCTACAAGCAAAGAAGGCTTATGTTCCCCTCAAACTTTCATCATTAGTTGAAACTGAAATCGAGAGTGATGTAAATCTTTATGAAATGTTACCTCGTGTAATACATGAACTGAAACTGTGTGCTAGAGAGAAGGCTAAACCTTTAGGTTATAAATATGCGTGGGCGTCAAGCGGATCGGTTTTCCTTCAAAAGGCTGACAACTTACCTGCTATATCCATCACGACTGAAAATGATTTAAATCTCATTGTTTGACAGTTAGATGAGTCAAGTAACCAGAAATCTTTTGTTAGTAAAAATACTGTCCGATTTGCTCATGCTAATGTAAACTCTCTGCGTGCACACATTGATTTAATAAAAGATCTAGTAAATAAAAAATCTATCGATATCCTTTGTACTTGCGAAACTTGGCTAACACCTGATATACCTGATAGTGATATTCTACTTGATTCTTTCAGTTTAGTTCGTAACGACAGGGGGTTGCTTTCTTCCGATTCCGATGTAAGTAAAAAGTATAGTCGACAGTATATGCAAGGGGGTGGTGTGGCCATTTATATTCGCCATGGGATTTCATTAAAAATTTTGTCGAGCCCACAAATTAATGATCGAGATGAGACTGAGTATCTATTTGTTGAGATTAAATTACCGTCTGGAGAAACTATTCTCGTTGCTGTTGTTTATAGACGTCCTGGTGGTCTTGTTTTGACAGACTTTTTCAAGATTTTTGACCATTATAGTCAACGTTACTCAAACTTTTTATTACTCGGAGATTTAAATTCGAATATTATTGGATCTTCTCATCATAGCCAAGTACTCATCAATTATATTACTGAGTCTCAACTTTTCAATGTTCCATTCGGCCGTACACACCATGTTACACCTTATGGTTCTTGGTTTGACGTTGTTATTATTGATTCGAAGGACAAAGTTCTCTCCTTTGAAAAGTCTTTAGTACCTCTTCTTTCTAATCACGATTATTTAATAGTAGATTATAAGATTAGATGTAAGTTTTCTATTCATAAGACTATTCGCTCTCGAGGTTTTCGCAACTTTTTACCCAATAATTTCTCGATTGAACTAAAAAAACGTTTGGATTCGTCAAACTTTTCATCACTCGTAAATATTGATCCTGATGCATTATTAGAGATTTTCCAGCATGAAGCAGTTGCACTACTAGATGAACAAGCACCGTTCAGTGATAGGGTCATTCGATAAATTTCAGCTCCATGTATTGATAAAACTTTGCAGGATAGATGTAAATCTAGGGATAAATTATATAACAGAGCTTTGCGTTCAAATAGTCAAATTCTACTAGCGAATTATCGCGCTACTAGGCAGCAGATCAAGCATGATATTTCCTCTGCCCGCGAGTTGTATTTTACACATAAGCTGAGTCAAACTTCTGATCCATCAAGGACGATGGCCATTTTGAATGAATTGGATGTGACTGGTTCACGTAATAGTTTTCCTTTAGAAACTTTTGATGCTAAGGAACTAAACTCTTTTTATGCACAAGTTGCTACAGCTTATCCTCTCTTGCCTGCACTTGAGCTTGAGAATACATTGAAAATGCCGCTGCAATCGGCCACTTCAGTATTCAATCTGAAGTTATTCGATGATGTTGAAGTTTTGCAAGCTTCTTTAGCGGCTGTATCGAAGTTGAAAGGTCGAAGCGTTGATAATCTTTCTATTAACTATTTTAAAGAGTCCCTTGGTTTTGTTGCTAAATATATGACCGACATATTTAATACTTCCTTGAATACTGGAACGTATCGTGCCTTATGGAAGAAATCACTTGTCATACCCTTGAAGAAAATTCCCAAACCTCTCTCTCTCTCTTTTGGATACACGCTTTATTGCAAATCTCTCCCATTTTGCTAAAATGTTTGACAAACTTGTTACAAATCAACTCGTTGACTTCCTTAAAGATAATAATCTTTTAACTCCTTATCAGTCTGGATTTAGGAAAAAACTTTAACATGCAGTCAACCTTATTAAAAATAGTGGAAGATATCCGGCAGGGCATTGACAAGGAGTTGATCACAATACTGGTCCTCTTTGATTTTCGCAAAGCGTTCGACAGTGTTAACCATAGGACCCTCTTAAAATATTTGAGGGAGTTAAATTGTTCTAATGAGTTTATTTGTTGGTTTCATTCATATCTCACAGGTCGATCACAAGCTATTGTTGATTTAAAAGGCTTTTTAACCGATTTTGAGAAGTTGACTTCTGGAATCCCTCAGGGTTCCAACCCTGGTCCTATTGCTTTTCTTGTTTTAATTAACAGTATAGTAAAATGCCTTATACATTGTGGTCATTCGTGTATGCTATTTGCAGATGACTTCCAAATATATATCCAATGTAAACGCTCCCAATTACCTGAATTCATAGCTAAGCTTAACGAGGACATACAAAAATTTGTCGAATGGGCAACGATCAACGTCAATCATCAACGATTTACCACTGAATTTTAATAAAATTCTAGCTGTGTTTATTGGGGCTGAACAAAACACGAGATTGGTTAACTTCTCACTTCTTCCACCCTTGCTCATTAATGGTTCGCTCATTAAGATTGTAAACACAGCAAAAAATCTAGGTGTTATTTTGGCAAACAACATGAGTTGGAATAACCACATTTCTGGTGTTTGTTCCCGAATTCATGGTATTCTAAGGTGACTACGGCATAGAGCAAACTTCCTTTCTAATAGCATTACAAAACAATTGGCCACTACTCTAATTTTTACGCATTTTGACTATTGCTGCTTGGTATTCTGTGACTTGCCTCAATATCTCAACTCAAAACTCCAAATATTGCTGAATCATGTTGTTGGTTTTGTATTCAGACTTAGAATGGATGCGACGCTATTGGATTTTTATAAGAAGCTTAGGTGGTTACCTGTAGCCAAACGTCGTTGTTATTTTATGGCAGTTGCTACTTATAAAATTCTAACTGATCAAAAATCTGAATATTTACTTTCATTATACCCGAAGCTCAAATCCGACATTCGTCGTTCTAACAGGACTCTCACGTTAGCCTCCTCTTCTTCTTTTGATCTTCCCACTCCTAACACTACGACTTTTGAAAAATCTTTTAGTTTGCAAGCTATGAGGTTATGGGATACCATTCCAGTGCAAATAAGATTGAAACCATCCCTAACAATATTTAAGGCTGCTATCTTTAAGTATTTTTTCGAGCAAGAGTTTGATCTGGAGGATGTAATGACTGTTCTCGGTATTAGTGTTTGTAAAAAAAAAACGGCTCCATTAGATAGCGATTAATTAAGCGTTCTTAATAGTAATAAATAAGATCATGATTGATTATTATTGTGCGTAATAAAATTATCATTTAATCTAATTTTGGAATGTGTATCTTACCATTATCTATTGTAACTTCTTCACTTACTTATTGTGTATTATGGCGAATATTTGTAATATATTCTATTGTATTTCCATCCATTGTAAAATAATCATTATGTAATCTATCGTTTGTTGCTATGCGGACAAACTTGTCCTTAGAAAAATAAATTTTGTCATCAATCTCTCTCTCTCTCTCTCTCTCTCCTTCCTGGTTGCTGATTGTACCATTTGCACCGACTGTCATCGTCAGCACCTTTTCCAACCTTTCCAGCAGAGAATTTCGTTAACTGTTCCAGTTTTGCCTTGCATTCTTCCGAGCTTGCAAGCGCCTTGTAAACAGCAAATTTCCGGGAGAGTAGAGGCACCACAGGAATAGGTACTCTCTGCTTTTCTTTCAGCATGATCCCCTTTTTCTCAACCTGAGCTGCTAAACATCTTTGCAGGACTGAATCGAGAACACCCAAATCTGTAAATAGAAAATAAATAGTGTCATTTTTAATTATTTTCTGCGCCTAGAGTTGGAGGTTTTAGTGCTACTAAATGGATTACCGATACGAGCATTGCGTTTGTAACGAGCAATGCCTTCAGCTAGCCTGAACGTGAGTCTAGAATCCAACATTGCCCTTAGTCTACTACTTTATCAGCACATGAACACGACGTGTCTGATAGCAGTAGAGACCCTCACAACTGTGTACACCCGTGCTAGTCCGAAGAGTAAGCACATCCCCAAATAACATCAATTTTTGACGCTTGATGCTAGTGCACTGTCTCCTAGAACGTTGTAAAATAAAATTCTTTCCACCCGCCAAATAGAATCACATAAAGTGAAACTCACCAATTGGCCACACCTCTCCACTGTTGAAAGCCAAGCATAATTCGTTCTCTGTAGGAGCGAAGTATGTAGCCAATGTAGATCCCCTCTGTGGGACGCCAACAGTCGAAACATATTTAAATGTTTCTCAGCTTTGTATGATACATCAATAGTTGAAACATATGCAAATATATGTTCCTCACCTCTGTATAGTACCTTTCCAATTACACTTTGGAATGGCAGGCAAATGCCCGACAATAAACCTTCGCCGAATAAACATCATTCAATGAGTTCTTTTTTCTCACCCAATTTTGTTTAAAACGTAACAATTCTAGTTTTAATTCATTCATTTATTAAATCACCTCGATTTCCAACAATAACCATAACATCGAATTTTGACAAATAAAATTCAATTTTCAATTGAATGAATCACGTTGGCTATTTTAAAATATAAATAACCTCAAAAGTAATTTAAGGGAATTAATGCACACATGCATAGTACGCATGATCCCATGATCATAAATATGCGCACGCACACACATATATCTACGTGCGCGCATCTTCTTCTGACAGCATCTCCAATTATCAATAAAATAAAATCATTCCGACTTTTGATACAAGTCATTTTACCGCGTCATTGTATGTATGAGCATTGAGAACTATGCTCGTTTCTCTCTTCAAGAAAATCACTTCTCCTTTTCGCGTGACATTTTCGGCGAGTACTCCCGGCTCTTTTCTCCTCGCGTCGTACTATATTTCTCCTATCGAGAACTTCTGGGCCGCAAAGCGCCACAGCGCTCATTTCCCGCGCGACCACCGTCTCATTCGTTATACCTAGCCGCCGAACACACCGAAGTTCTTTCGCCCCTCCGCGGAACTACTTTTCGCGTGCGCGCGCACATCTTCTCCACTCGTCACGTGGTCGACCTGCACAGACAGGCTCCACGCCATATTGCCTTTGGTGGACAGCAAGATCCTTGGATTTTTCGCCATCTTGAATGACGCCACTGAGATTCTACGAATCTAAAAATTTGCCCCCGTACGAATTAAACTTTTCCAGCGAATTTATTATTTTCAGCGCCACAACTACCATGATTTTCACTTGCGCAAAATCACTAATTTCATCCAACGAATATTCTCGAACTTTGATGATTTTTCAGGTAGTTACGTCACCTTCTGCAACTTTACGATACAATCAACTTTACGGCTTTTTGCTCGACAAACTCTTATCAATTTCGATTCCTATTTCTAATTATATCGAACACTTCAACTTTTGCACCATACCGTAGCTAGGATTAACGCAGACGAGTTATTGCACTTTGCAATTGCATACAGCCTCAATTTCACGATTCTACTCTTTTCACTATTTTAACACTAAATTTGCGCTGTGGAACGCGTGATGGCTGACCATGACCTGTTGGAATTATGGGAGCAGAGGTAAATGAGTAGAACACGAATTAACGATAACTGAGGATTTATTAAGTAGCAACGCCTAAAGTACATCCGATCGACTCAAAGGGACAACTCGCACTGGCGAGAGAGCGCCGCCATGCCACGGGCCTCAAGCCAACGCTCACATATACGTACCATAGTTCCAACAATTTAGGTATGAGCCATGGAAGTGATAAATATAACTACCTCAATTAATTGAATTATTGTACGTTTTGCGATACTTCTAACGAAAGAATCGTACAATCTTAACTATTTATTGACAATAAAATTAAATTCCATTTATCCATTTTACCCCAATAATAATAGCAGCTTCAACGCAAAAAAGAATCCCTCATTCAGAAAAATCGCTGGCTCAGACTAGGTCAGAAATGGCCGCCGGAGAGGGGGTTTGATCTAGAACCGGTATAGCTTATCTACTTTCATTCAATATTAGGCCTATTTTCGCATGACAGAAATTTACTAGTGATTTTATTTACTATAACGAGGTTTTTGCTCAGCAAATTCCGAATATATATGTAAGACGAGAGAAATTAAATAGCAGCACGTTGTGGACCTCTACGTGGGCTGTACGAAGCCCGGTTCGGTAGCACAGTACTGCCGCTTACAGGACGATCTTGCCCTCGGGTTCGCGGTGAGTGGCGTGCAATAAAAATACGAGCTGAAATCGCAAGAATTTTTAAGCGGGAAGAAAATGAAAGAGAAGCACAGTTGAAATATACTTCAATTTACTAGAAAGTCCATAGAACAAAGAGGTGTACAGAAAATACGAAGGGGTGAGAGAGAAAGCTGTAAGAGAGCGATAGAGAGAAAGCAAATCGGCCTAGATGGTACTTACAAATCGGCGTCGGTCTGGAAGGGCGCAGATAACGCTCGCTCGCAGAACCTCTCGAGCACGCTGTCAGTTAGTTATGCACGCACGCCGGTGCTTGCAGGATCAAGGCGAGCGATATAGTATGCCCACCTGCAAGGTGCACTCACGTACACAGTCACTCGTCATGCAGCGGTCACTGTACAGCCCAAACGCAAATCCGCTCTCGCGAAAAAGTCCGAGCGATACAGAAAAGTCGACGGCAATCGAAAGAGACAAAGGGTGACCGGGCTCCGTGGACAAGCACGTGCGCGCAGTTCAGAAGCGTAGCTCTAATTGACGCCGCGGAAGAGCGCGCTCACTCTCTCTCCTTCTCGCGCCGCTGACCGATGGGCCTGCTCAATTAGCGCGCGCGACACATCTACTCGCGCTCGCGTCTCTGTCTCTCTCTCTCTCTCTCTCTCGCGGCATATTGCTCTCGCTCGTCTGCTCTCCAAAATTATCTCGACTTGCAAGTCAGGCTCCCTTGAATACCCGGATTATCTTACCTCACGCTTTACTATCATTGGCGATGATGCTAATTTTCGCCGCTCAGCAAGAAACTCCCCGGTGGCTTTTATGTGGCACGATAAACCACGCACAGATGCGTGGAAGCAATCCTTTACGGTTCGCGCGGCCAGCACCCTAAATGATCTTAGTGTCACTGTTTTTGACATCGGAAAGTTTGTAGCTTTTAAAAGTTGACTTTTCTCCATTCTGTTACTGCTCGAAATTGAACGCTTCGAACACCTAGCTGCCTTCGAAGGTTGCGCCAACCTGCAAGTTCTCGCTGAGCTGTTAATCGCGGGCCTGATGTTTTGGCCTTCACAAACTCCACCGAGTACCTCATACCCCATGGACGTTATCTTAAGTTTAAGTTTCTCGAAGAAGGCGATACAACGGCCATGCGTCATGTTAAATCTCGTTTATAGAAATGTTCGCGTTTGTGTAAATTTTATTATGCATCTGTTTTCCTTCGTAAATCGTTATGGCTTGTTTTTTTTTGCGTTTGTCTATTCACTCTAGGTTATACCTTGTTTTTTTTGCGTTTGTCTATTCACTCTACGTTACTCGATTGAGGCATGCTTGTTACATGCTAGCTCCACCTACCATTGCGAAGGACAGTACTAGTCTCTTACTATGAAAGTTATGTACTTTTATCAGTTGTTATGCGATCTATGCGAATCGTATGCGTACTCCAATGCTAATATTGTTATTTTATATCACTTTAAAGCGAATTATATTGTATATGTTGTCAAGCTGTTACTACAGCCTACATTATGTTATTGCTTGTTAAATCGCTGTAGTATTTTTCGTTCGGCCAGACGGGGTTCCACCCCATATGCCCTGATAAAGTTACATCTATATCTACATCTCGCTTGCTCTCGCGTTTTCCAGCTCTCGTTGTCTCGTTCTCTCCCACTTACCTTGCGATGACGAATCTCGTATACATGAAAATACATATAGATATAAGTATATATATTTCAATAATAATAAAAAAGTAGATAAATATATAAGAATACATATAAAATAAAATAATTTATAAGAATGAATTGATTGGGAGAGAGATATAACGAGTGGAATTCAACTCGTTATATTACAACTATTAAAATGGTATAACTTTTGAACGCAAGTACTGAAAAAAAAACCTATGAATTGAAACTAAAATTTACGTGTCTTTTTATTTTTTATGAGGAATATTTTCCCAAAGTTTCATCAAAATCGGTTTCTCGCAGATCTGGCGGTCTTCTTGTTAGACAAGAAAATAAAAAGCTATGAAGAAAACGGTGAGTCGAAGAGTGACAATACATATGCATACCTGAAGCCCAGGAAAAAGCTCCCCGAGAGCCTCAAAAAGCGGTAGTAATACCAAGCCGATGAAGCTGCACTGTGATGAAGGTTTAGTGACTTTATCTCGATCCATAAATGGCGTTACAGGTAGGCCTTCAAGTTTCTCGGTATCACTCTGTTTGAAAAACTCTTGGAGCAGGCTATCCAACCAGGGCTCAGCTACGTCCATCGGGCGTGCTTCATTACTTATATCCGCCACTTTAATGAGTACCATAGAGAGCTGTGAAGAAATATGATATTTTCCATACTTTTTCTTTCATTAAAATTTTTTTTATAATACAGGGAACTTGTATGGGTGTTCAGAAATACTTAATCTCTGTTTTTTTTTTCAAGAAAATATTAAAAAGTATGAAAGTGACAAGAAATATCTTTTAATGAAGCCTGCAATTATTAATAGCATTTTATTTGTTATAAGTTTCTGGAATTCTATTACGTAACGTACGTATCACATTGATTGATTTAAATACTACCTCTATTGAGAAATTATGCCTGGAATTCTGTGGTTACGTGGCCAAAGGGCGTAAATCGATTTTGGATGTTTCTAGAAAAATGCTTTCTGTTACGTTCTGGCTAATAAAGTTTGAATTTTTAATTTTTTGTTATTACGGCAGACGTATTTGTAATGTTCCTTACAACAATTTCTTTTAGTGTTATTTCAATTATATTTCATATTTTGTCTTTCGTTAATTCAAATTGTAATTTCTAGGAATTAGCACATCAATCGAACGCATTATTAACAATGAAAATATATTTTATTCAAACTCTGAAAGGAATTTTCAAAAGATTTATGTGTGATGTGGTACTTTGACTACTCACACACGCTTGCAATGCAATCAAGCAGTAGAGTAGTTGAAGCGCGAGGACACGCACACAGGTACATACATAAGCGCTAGGCCAGCGGTAGCCAGAAGCATGTAAGCACGAGGCCTACAGACTTTTGGCTATGAGCTGCGAGTGGAGGAAGAGCCGGTCAGCGACTCTCTCTCAGTTCCGCCAGCTCGCTCTCCTAGCCGGACCAGCGAACGCGCAACACCTCGAGCGGAGCCGGCACCTCCCAGCCGCGGGCGAGCACTTATCACAAGGCGTAATAACTGCGCGACTGTATGGGGATCAGCGAGCTAGTAGCCGAGCAACGGCCAACTTTCTCATGAGCTGAAAATCAGCCGTAAGTAGGGAGTAAGCTATTTGTAAAGCGCGTACGAGCATTCAGCTACTTATTTGATGTGCGAGCATATGGCATAGATAGCCGAACAATTTTATTTATATAAGCAGAAGCTCAGTCAATACCATTTATTTTTGTTAATTAATAAACGCGGCAGAACCTAGAAAATACTAGTAAGCCGCTTAACAATAATCATCTGAGTGTGACTCAACCCATCTCCAAACCGCATGCTAAAATCAGCAAGCCGCTGCATATCTATGTATCTGTATGACTCGCGTTGTTCTTTCTGCGAGCGCGGCTAGGAAATCACAGTTTCGCGAGCATTAATTGCATGCTACGAAAGTCGCATACTCCGAGTGATCATAATTCCACGGCCAGAGGACGAGCTGAGCAGTTTGGGGGAGAAATCTGACGCAGAGGCACTTGGAGCTGCTTGTAAAGCTCTATCATCGGATGAGGCCTCGCGTGAACCGCGTTCCGCACTTCGCGTGTGCCCGAAAACTTACTTTTCTCGATTGCATCACCAATGAAGAAAAGGGAGAGGTAGCAGCATTACATCATCGTATCTACTTCTACTTCTACTATTATATTAAAGTAGATCCTCAAAAATCCTCACGCTCGATTTTTCGCGTGGTCCGTTCACTTCTTTACCCAGTGGTTCACCCATGATGGTTGAAATTGAAATCTGGAACCATAATTGGATAGGAGGCACCGAGAGCTGTCCATTGATCTCAATGGTGGAGGGAGTGGAGAGGCAGTGGGTAGGGAGTGTGGCAGTGAGTGGGGGAGGGAATAGGAAGGGAGTGGGGAGGTAGAGGGGAGGGATTGGGGATAGAGTGAGGACGGAGTGTGGGAGTGAGTGGGGAGTTAGTGGGGAGTGAGTGAAGAATGAGTGGAGGAGTGAGTGGGGGAGTGAGTGGGGGAAGTGAGTGGGAAGGGAGTGGGGAGTGAGTGGGGGAGTGAGTGGAGAGGGATTGAGGAATGAGTGGGGGAGTTAGTAGGAAGTGAGTGAGGGAGTGAGTGGGGAGTTAGTGGGAAGTGAGTGAGGGAGTGAGTGCAGAGTTAGTGGGGGATGGAGTGGGGACGGAGTGTGGGAGTGAGTGGAGAG
>JAWWMK010039570.1:0-12034 GCA_035047105.1 Galeopsomyia nigrocyanea
GTGTGTGTGTGTGTGTGTGTGTGTGTGTGTGTGTGTGTGTGTGTGTGTGTGTGTGTGTGTGTGTGTGTGTGTGTATGCTCGTATCGGCTCTTTGCCGCCAGTGCGAACTCTCTCGCCGCATTGGGAATTATATTTGGACAGATGACAAACGACGCGTTCGCTGGCTGACAGCGCACTGGCTGGCGTCGCATTTGCTTCTCGCGCTTTCGCTGATACTCAAATGCTTCCCTCAGTAATTAACGGAGAATAATTACCACTTGCCTGATTGAATATTTTCACAGTGACATTCCTGTTTTCCTTCATTTTTTTCAATTCGTCTAATTCATTGTTACCGAATCGGTCGAGATGTCTGAATGTTCTCTTATATTTTCGTTTAAAACTAAACTCATGTATTGCAAAGGATCGCAATCGGATCTCACGTTTAAATTAAATATAATTATCAAGATTCGGTTAGACATCCGTTGAATAAGACACGTCGATGAATGTAATTAAACAATTTGCCCTCAGAAAGCCCTAGCGGCTCAAACTAAAGCTTGACCGAGGTAAGCCCGAGAGCTTTTTGAGCTTCTCGAACTTGAGCTTTCAAGCAACGAAGTACATATTACATGACATAAATATATTACAATCTTCTATAGCGGTGAAATATCTTAAGATGTATCCTACGGAACGCACAGCTTGAATACTTGAGCAATTAAAGAAAGTTCAGTATAAACAGCGAAAATTCATAGGGCGATCGGTGAAGATAGACAACTCGAAAGCTTGAGCTGGTTTGGGATCTCGAAAACTCGAGCCAGCTCTAATAAGCTTTGTGCCGAGTCAACCGAGCTCTTACACAAACCTAATGGTCTGGTGAAATAAATGAAAATCTATTGTAATTGATTTCAGGTGGGGAAAACAAGATAGAACTGCCAAAGTGGAAAGCTAAGAAGAGTAAGAGCCGTTGCTGGAGGAGAGGAGTTAGTAAGAGTCGGATATAACCCAGCGAGAGAGCGAAAGGAAGGAGGCTGGCGGTCGTGGTGGCGAGGGTGAGAGGAAGCAGCAGCGGAGGTGTGAAGCAGCAGCAGCAGCAGCAGCGAAGGGGGCAGGCGGCCCTATGTTGTGCGGTGAGCTGGTGAACGGGGGGCTCGCGAGCGTAGGTGCGGTCACCGTACCCTGCGGACTGCTCGGCCTCGGGCTGCCCGGCTATCTCCGTGCCGGACCCCAAGGCGCCCCCTCGCCTTATCTCGCTCTCCTCGCCGATCTGCTCGCCGAGCAGGCTCATCTACTCGCCCGCATGGACCTCGACGACAACCGCGAGCTTGAGCTTCAGCTCTCGCAGGACGACATCGACGAGGATGTGCTCCTCGGTAAGTCATTTATCAATTATTCCATCGGACATTTGATACGAGCGATTTCGCAAAATTCACTAGATCGTTGTCGTTGCTGCTGTTTCATTTGAAAACCAATTAACTTCGTTGTGTTTGATTAATTTTTCGCAAAGCGAACGTCGAGCCAATTACGTAAAATTGAGATGTCCCGCGGAACGGAAACATTTTGCGCGGGCGAGCGACACGATAATAAAAGTAAACACAGCCTCCTCGTTGGGAAAAGCAAACAGAGCCGCGCACAATTGCGTTAACCGACTCTACTGCGTGTCGGCTTGGCTGAACTAATTATTCGTACAGAAATAGAGCTACATTTTTTTTACACACTCGCCCGTTATTCCGCCCGTGTTTTTTTTTTTTTGCCCCCACGGTAAACAGTACGGCACAGCGAGTGCTCGAATGAAATAGTGTACTTTCCTGGCGAACGTCAAATGTACGAGAGTAAAACTAATTTTGTTTCGCGCTTTACAATTTACGTTGAAATTCGAGGGAAATTTAGTCGTGCAAAATTCAAATAAACGTGGGCGTATGTTATTCCCAAGTAAAACCAATTTACGATGCAACTACTTTGGTAATTTGAATTTAGCAAAAAAAAGCTTGGCGTCCTCTTTCTACTGAAGATAAATACCGGGGACGTTAGTCTGATGAAAAAGAAAAGAGAGCCGATAGTCGTATACAGCAAGCCCAATGAAAAAAGTATGTACTCGTTTAGCCGGCTTACAGTGGGGCAAAGCAAGACTAGGAGAATCGAGGCAGTGGCCTCGATGCATAAATTTGGCCGCGCGTCGGTAACGAGAAAAAGGGACAGGGATGATGAGTTGCGGTTGGCGCGTTGCGCTGCTGCTGCAAAAATAATGCCGCACAGAGATGGACGAGGCATTGTGAGTTCGCGCTGTTTTCTCTTCCACTTTGCCCCGGCGAGAGAGCCACTCGTGTATATATTCCTATACGTAGCCGTATAGCCGCGTGCACATTGTTCGCCGCTCGACTGCGCTGCTGCTGCTGCTGCTGCTAGTGCATTGTCGACATTTTCACGAGCGGACGAGCCCTCTAGTTGTTTTCTTTTTTTTTCTTCTCTCTTTTTTTTTCTTTCTGTCATTTTCACTCGCGATGATAGCTCGTGTTTCTTGCGAATTGTAAGCAAACAACGGTGCTGAGTGCGAAGAGAAAAATACTCGGATTGCCAGGGATTTATTCTATAATTTTTTGCTATTTTCTATCGTTTAATTCGTTATTTATATTAATTTAAAAATATTTTGCGTGCTTCACATTTTATGATTAATTATCATTATAAAAAAAGACTTGAACAGGAAGAGAAAGAGAGGGAGAGATGCTGAAAACGTAAATTTAGTAAGGAGGGCATGTAATTTTTATGTGCCAGGAATTGCTACGATCGAAAAATACTTGTAAAACGAGTAAAATTAAATTTTTTACAATATTTCAGCATAAATTGATTTGTTTTAGTTTCACTGTATTTATTTTTCCACCATAAAAGCTCAATCAGCATATTTTCCTAATTTGACTGTTTAATTTCTGAGCCTGGTTTGAAACTCAATTACGCCGTGGCATGTCGTTTATGCATGTGCACGATCTCGGCGAGGTCACTGTTGCGAGTTTTTCAAAAGCCGAAAATAAACATCGTAAATGGAGTGGTTGTGTTTGCGAAACAACAAAGCAAGCAGAACGGATTGAGCGCTCTTTGTGCTTGCGAGTTGCGTTCTTGCATCTCAATGCCGGGTATGTTTTCACAACGATAGAAACATATTTTTTTTTGTTGAAAGGATTTACTTTTAATATTCATCGCGCGGCTCGTTGCACTGAAAAAACAGTTGTGGATACAATTTTCAAAAGCTATTTCATCTCACAGCAGCTTTTCAAATGCAAATAACGCTTTGCTGAAATAGGGTCAAAACGTAAATATTTTTCAGAATAAACAGCTGTGAGCTAAACAATTAGATATTGCAAGCATGCTCTCGAAAGAAAGGAAGAAAAGAAAAAAAAGCCAGTGCGTAAACTCGCGCAAGTTAATGGCCCTTAATTGGGTTCGCGCGAGCGAGCGGAGCGGCGTTCGCACGCGAGTAAAAGCAAAAGCGAGCGAGCGAGCCTAGTTAATTCTAGGAGACGGGCTTTTGTTATTTCTTTTCTCTCGAGTGTATAGACTCTCGCGCGC
The DNA here is from genome assembly GCA_035047105.1 of Galeopsomyia nigrocyanea. Classification (NCBI taxonomy): domain Eukaryota; kingdom Metazoa; phylum Arthropoda; class Insecta; order Hymenoptera; family Eulophidae; genus Galeopsomyia; species Galeopsomyia nigrocyanea. The sequence goes on from JAWWMK010039570.1 coordinate 3,535, forward strand.
GTGCGCGCGTTGTGCATTCGAAGGGAGCACTTGCTCTAAATCTTGATAAACCGGCACGCGGCGTTGTTAACGGGCTCCGTTATTTTGCAACCGAGAGAAAGGGAATAAGCGCTGAAAAACACGAAAGAAAGCGCACTTGGATCGGATCCAGAATAACCGGCGCGGCGGCGTGGCAAGCCCCAGGGTCCTTTCGACGAACAATCGTTATTTGGGAAGATAACAGCAGATGGTGACGTTGACAATTTTTTTTTTGATCGCCAAGCGCTTCGCTTCCATTGTCAAAGCTTCCTTCGGTTATACGCGCTTATTTCGATATCTGCCATTTTTTAACGAATATTTCAACGTGCAACTTCGTTGATTTGACATCCTGCCTTTTCACTGTGTTTTTCCATCTACAACATCCATCGACTGATGCAGCTTTTGAGAGATACAACCGAGGTTATCTTTTAAATAGAACGTATTTTAGAAATATGCTTCGTAAGCATATCAAGTTGTCGCTTGCCATATTGCCAAGATTTAAGGGCGCATATTTTGAGATGAGATATTTATCACAAGCTCTCCAGCGAACGCTACTAGATCAATATTTTGAAACAATGAATACGAAAGTAGTATTTGTTTGCGTCGTATATTGCAATGTTATAAAGAACATTCAGAACCACTTTGATCTTAAATGTTTTTATGAAAAATTCCTTCTTTCAACATTATACGCGATAGCGTAAATACCGCTCGAATAAACTTGAAGCCCCGGCAGTATCACTTTTCGAAATGAAAGATCTGACGGCTTTTTACTAAAGCGAAAAAGTTGCAAGAAGAATATCGCGTTTGAAGCTGTTCGTAACTCGGATGAACCAACTTGTTAGAATAGGCACATAGCGAGAGAAAGAGAGAGAGAAAAAAGCTTGTTAATGCCTCTTTTTGAAATTAACTATATATATATGTATATATATATAGCGAGGATGCAGGAGTTGGGAGGACCGGTAACGCAATAAAGTTTCAATTCGAGGCCGGATATTGCCGGAGGCTAGTCGAGCGATTTCCCTCCCGCTCGAGGCTCCAGGCTCGCTCGCCATTCTCTCCAAATTTCCTTCATTAAGCGCGAAAGACTCCATCAAAGTTCGATTCTCGCGCGATCCGCCCATCTCGTTATGCTATATGGCTTCTGCGCAAGCTTATCTCTGCGCACGAGCCGTATCGCGGCCAGAAAAGTTTCTCCCGCGATTCGCATAAATTACCGCGTCTAATGAATCATTTCTCTGTGCTAATGTTTCCTTTTTGATTTACGTTATAGTTACTATGGAGAGTGGAGGTAGATCAGTGACGCGTATTATTACAATATGCTTTTATCGCAAATTCCACTCTCAAAGCGCAGGATTAAATTGATTGGCATGAACGTGTATCGAATATAACTCATGAACGCAGAAATTTATTATTCAAACGACTGAATGGTATACTTTGAACGTCATTTGCAAGAGCTCTCGGCAATATTCAAAGCAATGAAATATTTATTCGCTTAAATAAAGGCGCATTAACTGCAGCGGGAGCGCGTATACATGTATATACATGGGCATATTTCACATCGCTGAAAATGCGCGCTCGCCCAACAATAAAGAACACTTCAATGAACCCGACAAAAAGCTCCACTTTCATCCGACCGCGTAAAACTATTGCTGACAAAAAAAAGCTGCACAATGGCGCTCGAGTTATGCGATCCAGGGTATTACGGCAGAACGGAAGCTGGGCATTATTGTCTCCTCCCGTTACGTGTCCTACCCCCTTTCCCTACCCTTTTCGCGCGCACACAGACACACACATACATATCACAATTTATTTTGCCGCGTGAAAATATAATCCTCGCGAGCAAAAAGATACGGGAAGAGAAAACAAAACGAAGAAGAAGAAGAACGTCGAAGAGGCGGGAGCGTGAAAGGGTGGCGCACAAAAACAGCCAGGAAAGAGAGAGAGAGATACACGCGGAATTAAGCTCGGGGGCCTGCATGGCCTCGCGCTCGCGCACACTGCTCGGGGCTTTAATTAATGCGACATACTTTTCAGCGCTGCGTTTGAAAAGTGCCGTAATCCAAGCTGCGGAGCCTGCTTTGAGCCCCCGCAGCCCTCGCTCTTTTTTTTCTAGGTCCCCGTTCGTATAGTGCTAGAGCCTAAGCTCCATGATATACCAATGCTCAAGTCAATGTATACATCGCAGGAACTGGCGATAACATTAGGCTTATAGGGGTATAATTGAATTAGAGATTAGGAAAGCTTTCTCTTCGCTCAGAATCTGCGCATGCAAAAAACATAAACCAAGCTAATTGCGTTAATTTTTGCGTTTTGTTCGCGAATTTTATCTTTGATAACCTATTCGACAAAATTTGAAGTGGTTGAATTATCCATAATTATAATTAAAAAAAAGTCTTTAGAGAAAAAAACCAAGCCAGATATAATGGGTATTTAATTCTCCAGTAACCTCGATCCATTCTTCTGGCTATTGATTAATTTCTTAATTAAAATTAATGAACCGCGAATATTTGATTGTACCGATTTACTTCACCATAAGGAAATTTAATTTATAAAGCTCAACCGAAATGCCAATACGAGCGAGATAAAGCGTAAATATGTAAAATAAAAGCTATTCCGGCCATAAATCAATAAACGAGAATGCACTGGAATGTACTATTAAATAAGGAAGTCGATGGATGTAACAAGAGCAAAAAAAAAAGAAGAAGAAGAAAAAGGAAGGGTTGGTAGAAAGGGCATTGTACGCGAGAGTGAGGGGGAGCGAGCGCGAGAACGCGAACGTCGGAAAGAGAAAAAGAGGAGCAGCAGCAGCAGCAGCTAGCGCGCTTCGCTGGAATAAATAGATATTCGATCGAATAACTCGGGGCGCGTTAAGGGCGCTAAAGTCAGCTCTTGCACACGATCGTGGCGGCAGCGTGTGGCGCGCTTGGAAATTGATTTTTTACGATGCCAAGCGGCGAATGAGGCAGTCGATCGAGTTTCACGCCGTCGAGTGCTGCCGCGCAGATAGATTGGCAAAAAGACAAAGAGATGAATAAGCGCGGAGGCCCGAATAGCTACCCATTAACTCCTCTCTCTATCCCATCAAGCCCCGCGCGTAATAGGATTCCCAAAGTTCACAGCTGAGTGCGCGATTCTCGGAGCTTTCGAAAATCCGAGAGCCGCGTCGCTCGTTGGAAGATTAGCCGTGCAAATGATTTCGCGTTGCCAGCGAAATATCGAATTCTCTGCTCGATACGCGCCCATGCGTACGTAGCCTGTCATTGTAAGCGCGCGGGCGCTTTTATTGATGTATCTACTGTAAATATTGACGGAAAATCTGTCGTCACGAAAGTGTTGCTTTGCTGTACCTGTCACTCGACAAAATGGATTGGTATATTATCGAATTTCACACGTCGAATATCCCCCAGCTGAAAAATCGCTCTGGCGACCATGTTTACTCGAATGTATTTCCGAAGAATTCTCGCCGTTCAAACCTTTCCGTAAATATTTTTTTTACCATTATCGTCATTTTAAAAATTCACAGTAAATTGACGTCGATTGGGAAAAACTCGATAAATTTTTTCTGGATATAAAACGCGATTTGAGAGATTGATAGTGTACAAAAATATCCAATACTTCAATGTTATCAGTATCGAATAGGTTGGCGAAAAATGGGACCGGTGTCTCGGATGAAGTTAAAAATAATCGACAACCGCGTTCAATCGATTTCTTTTATATGAGTATTTCAAAAATCGAACCTTAAAAGAGAGCTGCCGCTTAGGGCGCCACCATGTTTAAGAGATTTCAAGATTCAAGATTGAATTAGAGCGCGGTCATATTGTCAAGATTTTATTTTATAAACAAACGATAGTGCAAGACATTCATCTGCGCGCGTAGCGCGCTCTAAAGTTCCTAGTATATGTTAAAAATTTTCACTTATTTCCTTAAAATAGCTTATCACTGCCTTCACACTGCTAAGACTTCGTTTGAAAAGTATATATAGATATTTATAAAACGTTCATGCAAATGCAATATTTTGTTTTTTGATATCTCGTATTACGTCGTAGGAACACAATTCAAATTGTGAATATAAAGAAACACCGTCACTGCAACGATAGGATAAACAAAAAGAAACAGCATTCATTGTCCGACTAAAATCGAGCTACACTACTTAGGCTGAGCGTCTACCGCGAATAACACTTGAGCAGCAATTAGTTGATTTTTTTTTTTGTGTGTTCCGGCTATAAAGGAGCCGTCAAAACGGCCGCTGAGTGATTTACGCAATGGTCCTGGCAATGGCTGTAATGCGGCGAATGGCCAACGTAGAACAAGAGAGGAGCTAGCAGCCGATAGTGGAGAGATGAACGGCTAGCGCGCGCGTCGTTTAATGCCCCCAGTCCAATCGTAAATCCTATAGGCGTCGCGTCGCAATTCGCGGCTCCACTCCGCGTGCGACATATTCGCGCGCTCGACACTCCGACGAGTCGGCGCCAGCGACACTTGACAAATAAAACCTTTCGCTCGATAATTATTGGCCAGCCTAGGCAATATCTATATGTTAGCGAAACGTCGCTTCGTGTGCCAGATTTTATCTTTTATAAGTCACCTCGGGATACGAAACTGCGTTCTTTATTTCACCAATAGTAATATATATCCTGTTTCACTAATGAACTCTGCGTGCAGTGCTAAAGGAAAATTTTCACCGAAATATGTCACCCGAGACTGACGTATATTTTAATTAAAATGGAACACCGAAGAATGAAAAATCCATTTTCAAGAGTCTTTTTATTAATTAAAATTCACATCCGATATATTTTGCTCTCATTCTATTTCACTGCTGAGTTTTTAGAATTTCATAATGGAATAGAATCTCGAATAGAATTGTATGGAAGCTTGTTCAATTTTAATATCTCGATGCCTATGAAGCGTTTATTTGGTTGCTGATTTTGACAAATTAATTAATAATGACGATCAGCGATAGGTATAGTTAAAGGGTTTCTTTTTGTGTTCAAGAGGGTTAAAAATAACATTTTGTTCTATTGTAATATTTTTCATAATCCCATTTTCGTTTAAATAACCAAACAAAATGTCAAAAATAACTTTGACGTGGACACTTTTAGGCGTCAATCGATTGGTAATAATATTACTCGAAGTCAGTTGGCTGTCGCTTCAATCGGAAGCAATCGAATTTGCACTCTTGGCGAATTGATTGCTCTCGCCTCGCGTCGCCTAAAGGCCAATTTTTTCCTCTCGCCTATATATACACATGCACTTGGAAAAAACGAGCAAGTAAACGACGACGTCGACGAAACAAGCTCAGCGAGCGTAGCATCGAGGTAAAAGGTGAGCGAACGAGCGAGCGAGCGAGCAAATAACTTGCGCGGTTCGTGCTCGCGGAGTTTGCGTTGTTCACGTGCGAGCGGCCTGATTTTTGCTCGCTTTCACGCTCGAGAGAGAGAGAGAGTTGGCTGGCAAATTTTTCAGCGGAAATCCCGACTGATTTATAGGGTGCACGATGGCCTCCGGCTATGCGGCCCCGCGGAATTTCATTTCGGCGTACCGCGAGACACTGCCTGCTCCTCTCCGCTTGCTTTCTTTCGACGACTTACCATTTTGCCTGGGCTTTTGTGCGCCGCTGAGCAATCGGATCTCATTGCGGATCGAAATTTCAAGCGGAAGTATTTCTAGACTCCAACCGGCTATTCATAATGCTCGTCGTGAACGCCTCTCCAATCACGTTGTTTTTTCTACACGTGCGAGCGTCGCACGAGCTAATTACTTATAAAACAGTATTATAATTTTACGTCTGTATAGATAGAAATAAATGAAGTTTTAAAATAAGCACATCGAGCGACGAAGCACAATGCGAAATCAAAAAATTTTTCACAAGCTTTCCCCGCGACAGGCAGTTAGTAGCGTTCCGCTTGATTCTCAGCCGCGCAACCGGCTATAAATATCGTTGACATTCATTATGCATTACGCGTCAAAGGAATTATCGACAAAGAGGCGTGCAGTAGCGCGAAGCGTTTTTTTTTCTCTCTCTCTCTCTCTCTCTCTGTTCCTCGTGTTCTCTCTCGCTCTCCCGTCAATTTTCTCGCGCGCGCGTGTGCGGCTGGTAAAAAAAAACGACAGCCGCAACGCGCCGTCGAATTCCAGCGCGCAATTACAGTCCGTCATGCAAGCTCGGAAGAAAGTCAATAACGATCTCGGCAAAACGCCCCGGGACTTTTTAATAAAATTCACCGGTGACGGTGGCGGCAGAACAAAAAAAAACAACTAACGGCTCGCACGGAATTCGCCATAGCAGTTGCTCTGTCTCTCTCTCTGTCTCTCTCTCGCTCTCTCACTCTCTCTCTCTCTCTCTCTCTCTTTTCAAAGGGTACATATTTCCCGATGAGCGATGCACTGTACGCGCGAGCGGTGAGAACCGCTGCTGCGGTGACGTGATGCGCCTGGCGCAAGATTGGTTGCTGAGAGCCGCGCACGTCACGTGACACGTGAACACATATACACACACAAACACGCGCAAATGGCCACCCCTCGCGCTTAAACAGAGCAAGACGGCCTTTCGCTCATACCGAGCAATTTTCGTGTGATCGAGCAGAGTCTGAAAAGATTTTTCAAGATATCGATTACCGATCAACTGCAGTAATATTATAGATTGTAGTTCGCTGCATGAATTGAATAGAAAACAACTATATTGGCAGCGTTAATAACCGAGAGTGGTTATAAGCAGAACACGAGGAAAATTGCATGTATAAAAGTCAAAGTTTGAAAAATTAAAGCAGCTGGCGAAATGAAAAATTTACCGCAGTTAAATGGAATGAAAGCAAAATCGAGACAGCATGGGAATGAACCGGGTGGAAGAAAAGAGAGAGGGGGGGAGAAAGGGGGGGGGGGGGGGGTGCGGAAAAATAGCGAAGGTGGTAGATGGCAGAGCGGTGGAATAAGGTGGGTTGGGTGAGGTGGGGGTGGGAAAGGCAATAACAGACGTGGGCGAATGTATAGGAGCTGCTGCTGCTGCTGGGGGTAGGGGGAGAGAAAAGACGAGAGCGAGGTGGCGCGCGCGTGTACTACCGATGGGGATGGAGGGAGCTGCGAGGCAGCAGCAGCAGCGGCGGCGGCGGTGGCGGCGAGGAGGGTAGGGGTCGTAAAAAGGAGGGGGCGTCGCAATGCTCGCCAGTCACTGCGACGCCAGCCAACGTCTCGCGTAGCGCTTCTACAACAGCGTTTAACCGACCGAACCGAGAAAACCTTAGCTCGCTCTCTTTATCTCTCTCTCTCTCTCTGACTCGTATCTCTTTCTCTTACTCAGCGATCAATCGATATTGCCGCACATGTGCGTACAATACTGACACATATCGCGCGAAGCCTCGCACGAGCACGAGGATCAACCGAGTGATACTGACAAACAAACGGATCCAGTCGATTGTATAGTTTCTCTTTTCGCTTGCACGATCGACGAACAGTAGTAGTGTGACGCAACGCACCGACATGAGTTAAACGTGCCCCGCGAGCGGCTCGAGCAGTTTATTCAAGGTGAAAAGCTGCTGCTGCCAAGCGGCAAGCTCGACAGAATGGTGCTGCACGGGGTGAACCGTAAGTGTCTCTGTCTTTCTCAAAATGCCAAGTATGTTATTTTTTTTTTCTTCTTTTGACGTGTTTTCGCCGCTAAACGGTGCTGTCCCGGCGCGTTGCGAGAGTCCCGCGGGACAGTTGTCGTTTCTCGGCGTTAAACTTGCACCTCGTCTTAATTGAGCGTCGGCGCGAGCCCTCGCTTAATGAGCCGAATCTGGGTCAGGGTTCTCTTTGAGGAGAAATTTCAAAGTTAGCTAGGAGGCCGAAGTTGTGTTTTGTCTTCTTTTATTTTGTGTGTATTCGCTGCCGCCGCTGTTGCTGCCTTTTCCCTCGTTCGATCGATCTACACTGTCTAATTTTATCAATGGCTCGTTGCGCGCACGTTAGCTGCCTGTTATATACGTCGACGTTTTCTAGAAAATACATTGGCTCGACTTCTTCGAATATTATATTTACGTTTCGGTCGGAGAAATCAATTGGATGTATTTGCTTTCAATTTAGTTTGGAGGTAAATTCTATTGGAAATTTATTGCACCTCCTAGCGATGGTGAATTTCATTTATAACTGCATATTTCGCAGTATCCATATTTACTCAATGGATTTTCAGGTGAATACCGTTATAAAAGTAATTGCGTTATCGGCACTCAGTCAATTAAAATCGATGTACAAAGCTACCGAAATTGTTCAATTTTACGCCAAAAAGTCATGAATCGCACGTATATGACGAAATCCTTAAAAAAAACACACTTTTCTGGGGTCTAGAATGGCAAAAAAATTTTTTTAACGCTAAGACTTCCGGACCTTTTTCCTGCTTTTTTTGAAGGTATATAGTGCCGGAAAATGCTCGCGAACATTGGAAAAGTCCTCGGGAACTATATTTTTTCAGCATTTTCCCGATATTAATAACAAACTAAAAATGTAATTA
>JAWWMK010039581.1:0-12033 GCA_035047105.1 Galeopsomyia nigrocyanea
TATATATATGTATATTTATTTATTTATTTATTTCTGCTGTAACGGGGTGGAAAAATTCAGGGAACATAGGCGCGCGTGTGCGACTGCAGATGCGAGCTCGAAGGGCAAGGCACTTGCGTACAGTGTCGCGCGGAGATATAGGAAGACGCTGCTGCTGCGCTTGTCCGTGCCTGACTCTCTCGCGACTGCTGGGGCTCGCCCGCAGGGTAATACACAAGCGTGCAATGTCGCGTATACAGAGAGGATACGTGGCAGCGATGTTCCTTGGCGCGCTGACTTCCTCGGTGATCACAGCTCTGCATCGCCCCCGTTAAGATGAAACGAGCTGGCGCTGGCAATATAACGCAGGCTGTGCGTTTCGTGGGAGTATACTTCACAATCGTGCGAGCTTCTTCGCTCGAGCCGCGACGATCGTTGTAATGGGTTCGTTTCAGCGAGGAATAGGTGATGATGATTGGAAATTTGAGAAATGATACTCGCGAAAAATATGGTTTCACGTACCGTAGCTTTATTGTTGAAACACTAGAAAGTCTTTGCTCCAAGGGCAAAGATACACCAAAGTAAACAAAGGAATAGGCCGGGCGCAAGTATATCGCGAGTAAGAGAGAGAGAGAGAGAGAGAGAGAATTTGGTCGCTTCGCGGAACTGATATTCGCTCGCACGCTATTTACCGGACAAAGAATTTACCTCGACGATGAGTTTGTCGCTGGCCAGCCGAAAAAATCCGCAGACGTGTTTTATCGAAAGTGCTGGGTGTGCTGTGTGGAACCTGTCTCGTGTCTTCAGGAAATCTGGTTCCGTTCGCCGGTATAACTATGGCGTCGCATCCCGGCCGGGCTGCGTTGTTGCTCGCGTTGCCGCTCACTGATTTTCGGCTGCATTGGCTCTGACACTCGATGGCAGCTCACTAAACACGCACCAGGACACTGCTCGGACGCACAGGTGTTCGATTCGCACGCGAAATGTACTAAACAGCGCTTCCTGCACGAGGGTATACTGGCTCCACTGAAGATTTTCAGAGAGCGATATACCAAGTGTGCAAGAAGCTAGAACAATACTGCCCGCTCGCGCTCACGTGCGTTCTCTCGCTGGTCTCTCTCTATCTCGCTCCCACTCGCACGCAGTGTCAGACACCGCCGCCGGCGCTGCTGCCCGTGACACGCGCGATTAGAATTTGCGAACGAGCAGAGCTGTTTGTATACTAAGTAAAATATCTCTCCCCCTCCCCCCACACCTTTTAATAAAGGTAAAACTGGTATGCGAGTAGGCTGCTGGGGGCTTAGAGACTATGTTAAAATAAATTTTTAGCCGAAAGCAAGTAAATAAAAATTATAATTTAGATTGCAACTACTAGCGCCAATTTTGTGTGAACTTTGTAAAACAAAGTATCAGACCTGCTATTACGAATACCAATAATGAACGTTTTACTCAAACAAAATTGGCGCTCGTAGTTGCAATCTAAATTACAATTTTTATTTACTTGCTTTCGGCTAAAAATTAATTTTAACATAATCTCTAAGTCCCCCGCAGCGTACTCGCATACCAGTTTTAACTTTATTAAAAGGTGTGGGGGAGGGGGATTTACTTATATACCACTCAAAGATGGCGTTTTTTTCAAAAGTTAAAGTTTTCGAAGTGAACATATGGTCCATTCTAGACAGACTAGTACGATCAGCCTGGAGGTTGAAGATGACCGATTTTTTTTTTAATTTGGTGGGATTGTTGTCTCTATGGTGAGAAACTTCGACATAAATTTTTAGATCATTATGATAATTATATGTAAACTATGGACAACTAAAAAATTTTGATAAAATGTTTTCAAAAATCTATTTCCGCAGCCGTTGAAGCTATCGATGCCGGGTTTATTTTAAAATACGCACAAAATCATGAACTTGCAAATTATTATTGCAAATACATCTTTTAATAATTTTTCTAAAAATTATTAACGTTATTGTAAACAAACTGGTATATCTCAAAAAGTGTTATTTTTATTTCGAAAATTCTTGCAGCATGCCAATTTCCTATAAGAATCAGCATTAAAATCGATCGATCAATAATAATTAGATACGATACCGTGAGTATTCCTCTGCCGCTGCCTACCTGGCTAATTTGATAGGCAGTATTGAATGCGTTTTGCACACTCACTCAAAACTGATGATTTCCGATCCAGATACAGTACGATGCTGTAATATATTATGCAGTGAATATTTCAAAGATTTAATTTTTTACTAAGAAAAATATCAAGTCTACTAGCTAGCAGCGATTTTTAATTCCACATTCAATAATGTAATGTAATTCAATTCAGATTAGGCAGGTAGACAGCGGCAGCGGCCGGCCGGCTGGGATGCTCGGGCGACACTCAGCTTTAGGCCGACTACAGGATCTGGGGATTTGTAGCGCAAAATCGAGAGGCAAGCTGCGCTTAGAAGTGTTTAAGTGCGACAAGAAAAGGTAGTGCCTTGCAAGCTCAATCCGGGCCGTATTTGAGTTTGTAAAGGCTCAGAGCTGATCGTGTGGAGGCCCCATTAAAGGAGTTGTTTTTCAGGAAGAATAAATTTTGCCAAAGACAGAAAATGTTCAGTTGTCAATGCTAAAAATGTCCAATTTTATAATCTTGAGGAGCCCCTCAAGCGTTTAGATGGCCCTGGGCCCAGGCCTGCGGTAGGTCCGCCCCTAAAGACGACCGTGCTACTGCGCATGCGAACATTACGATCATCGATAATTGCAAGTTACAATTATTAATTATTATTTACCAATACAATTTGTGACGTTATTTACATTGCTCAACGGATAATTTTAATTACTAAAGCACGTAATGATCTATTGCTACTTCTGAACAAATTTTTATGTGAAGTATAGGTTATGATATAGTTTCCTAAATTTCTTAAAAATTTCATGTAAAAATCAGTACTTATCACTATTTTCGGTTTGGACTTATGTTGACTTGGGAAGATGCATTCCAATGTCACTTAAAAGGTCCCTTTGGCTGTTTATCAAAATCCATGTCCTCGGAAAGGCTTCGATGGCACTGGCCTCTCAAAATATCATCATGTTTTTCTTGTCAAAATGATCATTTCTAGTGTTGAGGCAATTTAAATAATTTCTATGCATTCAGATGGTTGAAAGTGACCTGTAGAAACATAATTTACACCCATAAGTAAACCGGAATATTATTAGTCATTATTTTTATATGACTAATTCCACTGCAGAATACAATCATGAGAAACTGCTATTTATCCCTGAGAAACTGTTGTTATCAAGTTATTAGAGTTTAATTATGCTGATAAAGAGATCAATTAAAGAATACAAATAGTTTTTTCTGACTTCATCTCCATGATTGTGTTCTGCGGTGGAATTAGTCATATAAAAACAATGACTAAAAAATATTCTCGCCCCATTTTGGGTGTAAATTAATTATGTTTCTATAGATCACTTTCAACCATCTGAATGTATAGAAATTATTTGAATTGCCTCAACACTAGAAATTATCATTTTATCAAGAAAACCATGATGATATTTTGAGAGACGAGTCCCATCGAAGACTCTATTTGGACATGGATTTTTATAAGTAGATACAGGAACCTTCCAATCGATGTATGAATGCATATTAGGGTTATATGAACATATTTACACACTAACAATAATCATGGGTACCGATTTTTGCATCCAATTTTAAATAAATTAATAAAACTGCATTGTAACCTATTTCCCACATAAAAGTTGCTTTAGAAGTAGCAATTGATCATTCCAGATATTATAATAATGAAAATTATCCCTTATTTGGTACGACTAATGACATAAATGGCACATATAAGGAATAATTACTAATCGTAAACTGTAAATTAGATCGACGATCGTAATGTGTGCATGCGCAGTAGTGGTTTGGGCTAACGCTGGCGTTATCACCTCTTGCCACTTCTGCACGCCACTAAACATAGCTTGCCTCTCGATTTTGCGCTAAAAGTCGCCAGACCGTGTAGTCGGCCTTAGCCGCGCCGCACTATGGACCTTTTGGAAAAAATTTTGGAAAAAATCAAAAATCTTTGACCTTGAAAAATAGGGTCAAAATTGGCCTTTTTTGGAAAAATTTCAAACTTTCCAATATTTGCCTTCAAACGGATGGCAATTTGACACATAAATATCATAGTTTCATAGAATTTGAAACAAGGAATTCGAATCCGTTGTCAGAATTTCGATTAAGTATATTGGTCATTGAGAAAAACGCGTCCAAATTCGAGGAAAGCACGGTTTTCCTTGTTTTTGGTACTTTTCCGAACTGCGGACTGCGGAAATCATCTTATATTACAAACAAAATATATATTTTCATAGGATTTGGAACGAGAAATCCGAATCCGTTGTTAGAATTTCGATTAAGTATATCGGTCATTGAGAAAAACGCGTTCAAAGTCAAGGGAAACGCAGTTTTCTGTGATTTTCGTTGTTTATCGAACTGCGATCTGTGGATATCATCTTATTTCATGACATAATTTCATATTTATTTATGGTTTAATTGTACTGATGAATAGCATATGAAAAACTATAGCTAGCAATATTCATTTAAATAATCACCAATGTCCTTGTAAGTACTTTTAGCGAAATTCAGCTTGACATAAAATAAATTTCTATATATACATTGTTGTGTCGAAATATGTGTGCAATTATTGATGTGTTCGTCTATTTAGAATTTCCTGTTTTATCGTTTTGTTCAAAAGTTATCATTAGAATCCACATCTACGATTTCTTAATTATTATTGCCGTCCTCATCTATAATGATTCAGCCTCTTCATCATCAGTTTCAAAATCCCGTGCATAGTTGAGTTAATAGCGATTTGTATGCATTTTTTCCGTTAGAACCATGTGGAAGTTTCTCTTCCATTAATTTGTATAGAAGCCTCGACTAATTTGACATAAGGATTTATTGACACGGTTTTTATATCATCTTCATCTTCATCTATCATCATTGGGCTAAAAAACAATGAGCTTTACAAATCTTGTTGCGATTATCTATAAAATTAAGTAGCACATATTTCTTACCTGATTTGACAAAATTGAGCAATATCAGGGTCTGTTTCTTTTATTTTGTAACATTTCAAGCGCTTTTCAATGAATAATAATGATAACTTAGGATCTGACAAATACACTGATTTATTGCACACATCAAGCAATCTTGCTTTCCTACTATTTCGTCGTGCATCTTCTCTCATATTTTTCCGATACAGCTTATGCCACGACTCGCTTGCATCTTCAAAGTAAAATTATATAGTTAATGGGAATTTCCGTGCCACTTCACAACCATGTATCCACAGTTTGTGAATTGATGGATTCATTCTACTACATGGATATAACTGATAATGTGAATAGTAAATTTCAATACAATAAGCTTCTAATGCATCTAGATTTAATTTTTCTTTACTTTTGAATGTCGATACAATAGTTGATAATTTATAAACAAGTGTAGAATCAATTTGCAAACACTCTGCAAATAAAATTGGATCGCTAAAACATCTGCGTGCTATGTTTCCATCGTTTGTAGTGCCATGTTCTTATAAAACTAGATCAATCTTTACTCCAAACTTTTCATAATCTTTTTCTTGAATTTTTATTTTTCGCTGATTAAAGCTTTCTGAAAAATAACATAAGTTCATCTACTATTACAATAACAAGTCTAAGGAATTTTGATTATGATTATAACTCACCAATCAGATTTTTACCAATATCCCAAACTTTAAGATCTAAACGATATGAAAGGTGTAACAAATGTTCGAAAGCTTTAATTTCTGCATGTAATAAGCTCAATCCAAAAAATAACGATGATTCAATTGGTTCAAAATTATCTTCCAAATTGCTACATTGATGTGATGTTCGTAAACACATTGGACATCTTCTTGTTGCTTTATTACCAGCAAGCGTATTTATGCAATTTCCATTCGAAAGAAAGTTTCGGTTAATTATATATTGATATTTCATTCTTACAGAAGTATTATTGACAATCTTGAATCGATATCTTTTGAGATTTTTTATCTCGACTTTCAATCTTTCATGTTCGTTTTTTATTGCTTCTTCAGTTTTCTTTTCAAATGACAGTCGCAGTGGCCGAGTAAATCGAATGCTTTAAGGTGTCTGATTGGTCCAAATAAATCTCTCCGAATTTTCATCGCAGCAACTTTCAAGCTGAATTATGTTCATAGATGTTACAAAAATATTTTGTTGAGCGCTTGATATTTTATCTGTACTGGATGTTTGTGATTCTTCAAATTTTTTAATGAGGATCTAAATGACCTAATGAGCTGTCGAAACCCAAACCCTCACTCAGTTCAATGTCCCCAAGACTTTTTTTCTTTCCAGTCCTTTGCTACTGCATTACATAGACGTTCAGCGGTTTTGTCAAGCATATTTTGCAATGGAATACAAATTTCACTGGCTGTGTGTAATACCTTATCAAAGCGACATTCTTGTTTGGATTTTTCAATGTTATTATAACATGGATATACAGAGCACCCTTTCGATCTTGCATCTGCCACTAAATGCATATTTGGTGAAATTATATTCTAAAAATAACGCCAGCGCCGAATCGTTGTCGTGTCTTTCCAATTGAATATTTTTTTCAGTATGTTTGGAGCGTTCGATTTTTTTGTCAGCAACTTGATTTTTCTTTGAAATTTTTGAAGCCAACTCTAACAGAGAAACGTCATAATTGACATAAGCTCCAATTTCTTCAGCTCTTCTTTGCTTCGTTTTGATAGAGGATTTTTCAATAGGTTTTCGGTTCCTGTCACCACCACGGTAAACATTTCTTGCTTTACTTTTTCGTGGTCTACCAGCTTTGCATTTCGATCTTGTTTTTGTACGCGTAACTGCCATAGAATATAACATAACATGAGTTGCAATTGATTGAAAAATTATTGGACATCTATTTATTCAATTACATAAGAAAATGATAAAAATAGTAATAATCAATGAAGCTAACTAGCATCTCAATTTCCAACCGAATTAATATTTGCTGAATTTAACCTACATCCATAATAATTTCAAAAGATAGGATGATATGAGTATATTTATAGAAAATCATTTGTCACAAGTCATCTTGACTTTTATGAATTTAAGGCGGGTCTCTAGTGAAATTTCTTATTTTTTTGGTTTTGGACTTAGAACTCTGAAACATTGCACATATATATTCTTTGTATAAAAAAATATGAACATTTCAAAATGAGTTTGAAAAACTCATTTTGAAATGTTCATATTGAATGTTTTGATTTTCGTTTTTTAATTTTCATAATAGGTTTGAAATAGTTTTTCTGTGAAAAAATAGTCATTTTCAAACCAAGTAATGGAAACAAAAATGTTGAAAGTGAGGTGTAAAATAAGAAAAATGTTTTATTGCAAAACGCAACAACAGTTTTTCTGAATGTATCTTCTAGAATATTCACACAAAATTTCAAAATTCCATCTCAATTTGGGATGCGCGAGGATCAATTTTAATAACTTTATATTTTGCTAATAAAAAAGAACATTATCCCGTATAACTCAAGTGCATTTATATTAAAATAGCTCAAAATTTGGATAAAAGCATCTTTATTTTATATGGTCAACAGAATAAGCTAACCCAAATTAGTATAAGTGTAGAAATCAGAAAAATTTTCTTTAGGTAAAAAGTTACCTTATTGAATTTTCACAAAAAAACATGGGAAATTTGACTAGAGACTCGCCTTAAGAAATATATCGTTTTTAAATTAATAATAAAGACGAAGAGTTATTTTAATTCTATTTAACAATATAAATCAGACTGATAAACATAATATTTGAAAGAAATTTTATTCTTTCTTTTCACGTGAATAACAATTAAAATATTTTTCAATACATTTAAATGTACAAATAAAACCAAAAGCGTAGTACTTGTGCATTTAAAAATCGAAATTCATTCGTATTTCGTCGTCATGTAATTTTCTAAATTCAATTAAATTAATGGTTTATCTACTTACCAGAAGTAGTCCTTGCACGAAGAACAAATTGATGAAATTATCTGAATTTACGTTATTAATATGTAGAACTTTGATTTCAAAAATCTTTGAAAAATCTTGAAAAAATTCTGTAGACAGATGTCCCACTTATGAGTGTATCATTTTGATACCTTATAACGGGGTGGAAATTCGGGGAAAATAGGCGCGCGCGCGCGCGACTGCAGTTGCGAGCCCGAAGGGCAAGGCACTTGCGTACAATGTCGCGCGGAGATATAGGAAGACACTGCTGCTGCGCTTGTCCGTGCTTGATTCTCTCGCGACTGCTAGCGCTCGCCCGCAGGGCAATACACAAGCGTACAATGTCGCGTATACAGAAAGGATATGTGGCTGCGATGCTCCTTGGCGCGCTGACTTCCTCGGTGATCGCAGCTCTGCGTCGCCCCCGTTAAGATGATATGAGCTGGCGCTGGGTATCGGCTGTAATACAACGCAGGCTGTGCGCTTCATGAAAGTATACTTCACGATCGTGCGAGCTTCTTCGCTCGAGCCGTGACGATCGATTCGACGGGTTCGTTTCAGCGAGGAATATGTGACGATGGATGGAAATTGAGAAATGACACTCGCGAGCAAATAGCCTCAAGTACCGTAGCTTTATTGTCGGAAGCACTAGAAAGTCTTTGCCCCAAATGCAAATATACACCAAAGTAAACAAAGGAATAGACCGGGGGCAAGTATATCGCGAGTGAGAGAAAGAGAGAGAGAGAGAGAGAGAATTTGGTCGCTTCGCGGATCTGATATTCGCTCGCACGCTATTTATCGGACAAAGAACTTACCTCGACGATGAGTTTTTTGCTGATCAGTCGACAAACTCCGCAGGCGTGTTTTACCGAACGTGCTGGGTATGCTGGTAGATGCTGTCTCGTGCCTGAAGGAAATCTTAATCCGTTCGCCGGTGTAGCTATGGCGCCGCAGCCCGGCCGGACTGCGCTGACTCTGGCACTCGATGACAGCTCACGATGCACGCACCAGGACACTGCACGGACGCACAGATGCTCGATTCGCACTATAACGATGTCTAGTTGCTCCCTACAAGGTGATATATCCACCCGGCTGAAAGAATTCAGGGGCGAGATATACCGATGTGCAGGGAAACCAAAACTAGACTGCCGGCTCGCGCGCCCGTATTTACGCTGGCTAGTCTCTTCTCGCTTTCTCTCTCTCTCTCTCTCTCTCTCTCTCTCTCTCTCTTATTGCGCAGCACCATCTCGTTGACATCGTCGCTCATTTACGCGCGACATTCGAATTCGCGAACGAGTGGAGCTCGTTACAACCTTTATAATTGCGAATTATATACAAAAATTTTAATGACCATAACTTTTTCACTATCACAAATACAGACAAACACGTTTTATTCTACATTTCAATTGGATATCATTGTGATCATTACGAATCTCGAAGACTTGACGTTGCCCGTAAAACTTTCGTTGGTTTCAGAATTTGAGCTTTTTAAGAAGCAAATTTGTTAAATAATTTATAACTTACGTCTTTGACTAAATGAATATGAATGTTATATAACTGAATCATCTACGCATTCGAGTGAATAAATAATTCTTTTTAGCCATCATGGAAAAGTAAAATTCCGAAAAGCACTATACATGGGAAATTAGAATATAGAACTTTAAAAAATAATTTGTTTCAATAATACGTTTAAAAAAATATTTATGCTCAATTATTAAACTTTAAGTTCTAAATATTGTTATATTATTTGAAAACCTCATTTTTTGTTTGTTATTAAATTACATCTTGTATGAGAGAGAAATTAATGTATTTTCCCGCCGATATCTAATTACGTTGCGAGGCTAACCGCCGCCTCGTTGATGTTGAATCTCGTCGCAAGAGGCTGAAAACGCGGAAACTCATGCAACGACAAAAGGAGGGAAAGGGTAATTTTACTGAAAGAAGCATTCACAATGTTCACTTCACTGACTTTCATATATTGTCAGAACTCATAACGTATAAATGCGGATCATGAAAAAGGCCGAGAGTCTTCGCTATATCACGATGTAAACAAACGGCGGAAAGAGAGAGACAAGTTCGCTCCCCGGACTAAACGCACGCAATTTCGGCGCACACAAAACTCCTACTCACTCAGACATACGTGGGGATCAGACACGACCCAGGGGATGACGACGATGGTGACGGCGACGACGGTAGCCCACTTCGCCTTGGTAGGTGCTTAGGCGGGAAACGTACTCTTGCGTGATCGTGGCCTTGGTTTGGCGCTCTCGCTGTTGGTCGTGCTGCTTCGCCGTGGCTCTCTGGCTGACCTGAACGCCCTGTGGTAGTTCGGTACCCCGCACCTTGGCGATAACGTTGCTGGATGCGTCCGATGCACACTCACACACAGGCACTCACGGCTTTGATTGCATAACGTGCCGGGAAAACTTTCACGACTTGGCCGAGCGCATGCGTCTCGGCCGTCGGCTAGCCGAAATCCAACTGACTTTTCCGTAGTCTAATTGTCCATCTCTCTCGCACCTACACGGTCATTGTCTCTCTCTGTCTCGGCGTCGCCTGCTCGCATCTCGATTCGGCAATACAAACGTTAGATTCAAAACCGCAACGGCCGAACGCAATTCATATATTTAATTTCGTCGTCCGTTATAATCTTTAATAAATAATTACTCGTATTTAGTAACAATATTTTCGAAATCGGCCATGTGTACCGATTTCGAAAATTATTTTAAAATGTTCGTCATGGACCTAGAAATTGAACCTAAAAAAATGAACGTGTCGCTGGGACACGCGACAGGAACGAAGTTCTTTCTGCAATCTAATAAATATATTATAATGTTCTTTTCATAAATTCAAGTTTTTGTCAGACATGTGAAAATTTTTAATTCAATTTCAGTGACGAACGCTGCCGCTACACGGCATAACCGCTTAAGTCAATTTTTGAAAAAATTGAGTTAACAACGTATTCTTAATGTTTGAGTACCCTTTTTACAGATATAATATTCAGAAAATTCTAAACTTAGTCTAAGTCCTCCAAAAGTCACGATGCATAATGACCTAAGTCGTTTTCGCAAAAATCGTACACGGCATAACAACTGAAGTCGACAAAAGTTCTCATTAAACTCAGTCTATTCATTAAATTCAAGTTCCTTATATCAGAATAAATTGAATAATGATAATATTATATGGTAAGAAATTTTATATCAATCCATTTGGACTTTTGCCGACTTAAGTGGTTATGCCGTGTACGATTTGTACGTTATTTTAAAAAAAATTTTAAGCTCATTATTTTAGTACCTGGAGTTCATTTATCTAGTAAATCATACTCAGTAAGTACTACTTATGTTACTCTTACGTATGTTAGTCGGATAGGCTAAAAAAATTCGGTTATACGCGTGAAATCGTAAAAAATGCATAATCGCTTAACTCGATTGACAAGGCATATCAAATTAAGGCTCAGTAAAAGTTCAAAAAATTTTTTTTTATTCAACTCGGTACCAACAGGGTGCCAGCTATGTTCTTTGCCGAATTAATAATTTTTTAATTATTATTCTAATTCAGGACGAGTAGGTTGCTAGGTGAACATAAGTGATGTAATATGTGTGATATCTTTTATTAACAAAGTATATTGTCAGTATCAAAAATCAAATTTACAGTCAACATTTTTATTCTAGCTAATTCAATATAAAACACTCTATTTTTCATCTGTCTCATCGGGCGATCTCAGTAGAAGTTATATGGCAGTCTGTAACATTAAACAAAACAAAACAACATTGAATTTTATTGTATGTGTGATTTATATATATTATGCTTGTTTTTCCTTTCGGGATGCTCCGAAGTAATACAATTGTGTGAGAGGGTGGAGAATTAACTCTTATCTTCAATTGGAGCACATTTTTACTTTATTTCTCATTGAGAAATAAAGTAAACATGTGCTCCAATTGAGTATAAGAGTTAATCTCCATCCTCTCACACAATCGATTTAGATATATATATATATATATATATATATATATATATATATATCTACCTATATATATATACATAAAAAAAGCCCCAC